>PVHP010004141.1:0-73415 GCA_004024765.1 Zapus hudsonius | reverse complement strand
TGCATTATTTATTTTGCATGTGCTTATATTTTTGCCCCTTTTCAATCATGTTATAGTCTGTTGAAATTAACAACCATATTTTATGATTTCTAAGTCTACACACACTAGCCCCTCAATCAATATCTATAATTTGATGACAACCTGGCTTTTGGTTCTAACAGCTTCTGTTTTGATTAATATCTGATATTATCTATTCACTGTGACTAGTAAACAAAACATCCTAATGGAAAGGCACATACATTTTATAGATATGGCTCTCACGTTTGTATATAGTAACAGGAAACTGAAAACTTTGATAAAGCTTCCTTCAAATATTTGAATATTTTATATTTATTTTCTGAATGCCATGTTTATAAGGAATGGTTGAAATTCTGCCATGTAGCCATCATGAAAATGGACCATAAAATTATATTGTAGTAGAAAATGAAAACACTACTAAAAATGAGCCAAAGACTTGAGGGTCCACCATAGGTGTGTAGCAGAGAAGCAGTGCCTTATGAAATCACTGCTTTTTTATTTTAAACTTCACCTTTCTCGTTGTGCCTTCCAGCATTCTTTATGGTGTTGAATCTTACATTTAAATCTAGCTTTATTGATAGGGGGAATGCTCCACGATACAGGAGTGGGTAAAACTTTCTGAACATTACCCAACAGCCCAGGAAATTCAACAAACACTCCACCAATAAAATCTCAATCAACTTAAAAGCTTTTGTACAGACCATACACAAAGCCAACAGACCACCATCACATTGGGAGAAAATCTTCACCAGCTACATCATGGACAGAGGCCTAATATCTAAAATCTATGAAGAACTCAAAAATTAAGTAAGAAAAAAATCAAACTATCCACTCAAAAATGGGGAAGTGAACTGAGTAGGGAATTCACAAAGGAGGAAATGCAAATGGATAATACTCACTTAAGACATCTTTCATCATCAGGGAAATGCAAATCAAAACAAGTATGAGATTCCACTTCACTCCAGCTAGGATGGAAATCATTAAGAAATCTAACAATAATAGATGTTGGCAGGGATGTAGGGAAAAAGGAACCCTCATTCACTGCTGGTGGGAATTGATACTTGAACAACCACTATGGAAATCCATGTGGAGGCTCCTGAAAATGATGAAAATTATAGCCACCAACAAACCCAGCTCTACTGGGCATTCACCCTAAAGGCTCCTATGTTGAACACAGAGGTATTTAAGCTCAATTCACAAAAGCCAAGAATAGGAATCAACCCAGATGCCCATTGTTGGATGAATGGATATCAAAATTGTGGTACATATACACCATGGAATTCTCAGCAGTAAGGAAAGATGACATGCCCACATTTGCAGGAAAATGGATGGAGCCGGAACTGATCATATGCAGTGAACTCACACAAGAACAGAAAAACAAATGCTGCATATTCACCCTCATCTGTGGTTCCTAATCAGGACCAGCTAGAACTGCCATCAAATATGACATGCATCTTTAGAGACAGGTAACAGGAATGCAAGGGTTTGGGCAGGGAATGTGAGGGAGGGGACATATACACAAAACTAAATAAGCAACAAATAGGTATCACAGAATCCTTACTCAACCACACAGGCAAAAACATTCAACCCTTTAAAGGAAAATGGGGTAGCGTCTGGTAAGAAGGGCCCTGAAGAGGGTGGCATGAAACCTCAACCTAATACAATGGGCTCTGGCTTGTATTGCCCAGTACCAAAAATTGGTTATTTCCCACATTGAGCTGTTGATTGGAGAGACCTATATGGGGTCCCCCAAACAGGACAGGTTTCTGCCAAAGCACTGGATTACCTGTTCTCTAACAGATCTAAAAGATGAGACCCTATCGCTGAAGACATCACAGGCTGATGACACACAACATCCAGGGACCTGGCTGGAACCAGGACAGAAGCCAGTTCCCAGATGGTTAGCCCATGTACTGCTGGAATGAACTACATGAGCTTCCAGGCCCACAATGTTGAGAGAAAGCAGGGTACACTATTCATGACAACCACCAGCATGACAAGAAGTACACACCTGTGCAGTTGTGGCACTCAACCTGGGTGGGTAATCAAGTGGTCTCTAATTGGTTAAGTGATCTTCTCACTGGCAAGGAACCCATAGCTGGAACTGGGGTCCAAGCCAAATTCATATGGAGACCAGGGAGCTGGACTCTAAGGGGAAGTTTCCAGTAACCATGAGTCAAGGGAGAGAAGATACACCCACTATAATCTTGTGAAATTAACAATGCTTATTCCATATAACCTCCATTGGAGAATCTGTTTTTATTTTTCAGAAGGAAGTGAGAACCGTGGAGAACCTAATTCTACCAGCAAGACCAGAAATGACAGCTGGCTCCCTGGTAGGAGATGAACATCCCAAACACATTAACTAGGGCCCAGGGGAAACCAACGAGGAAGTGGAGAAATGAGCAAGAGGGCTGCTCCCACAGTGAGCCTGACAACCTGAGCCAGAGTGATGAAGACAGACATTGAGGGTACTCTGAACCCTCCAAAGCACAAATCTAGAAGATGCTGAGAGTTCAACACTAAAGTAGACTTAAAAACCCACCCATCATGGATCAGGGAACTGTGTGGAAGTGGGGGTGGAAAGAATGTAAGAGCCATGGCCGGGGGAATATTCAGAGACATTGCCCCACAATTGTCTGACTGCTGCTGAAACAACACAGAGCCCTCAATTCTGCTGAGCATCTCAGCAATCCCACTGAAGACGGCCCGCAGTGGAAGGGAGGCAGGGAGGAAGGGAAAGGTACCGAAACATGACTTGTTCATGTACAGGTTTTACTTAATAAAAAGAAAAAGGAAAAAAGAAAAAAGAAAAAAAAATTAGCTTTATTTAGAATTTTTAAATGCACAGTTCAAATGAACATCAAAATATTCAATCAAATCACAAAATACTATTTAATATGCAAAATTATACTGAGCATAAATTTTATGTCTTTTTCTCCAGGAAGAACATCTTTTTTGAGGGGAGGGGAAGGAAAATATTTATTAAAACTACAGATTGAGGGGAAGTTCTATAACAGCGAAAGAGGTTGGCCCTCCTTCACAGGTCCGAGCAGAGAGAAAAACCCATCACCTACACCACATGCAGAACAGCAAACAGGCAGGAGGCCAGGGGGTGCGCCAAGGAGAGAATTTTTTCCCCTTTATATAGGCTTAGGGTGGGGTCTTGCAATCCTATCCCAGACTTAATGGCTTCCTGAGTCTCTGGAATTTCCTTCCTGCATGGCCCACACAGGAACGGATGTTTATTTCCAGCTTCTTTGAGCTTCTTTACATCCCCTTGTTGAGAGACCCACCCAAGATAATTGAAAAGATCAAGTTGACAACAAAACCTGACCATCACAAGTCTACCCCTTGTCAACTTGACATCAAACCATATAACCTTATATCATACTAATTCCTAAATGAAGACAGTAACAAGATCATAATTTTACCTAAAATTATATAACTCTCCCACATACAACTGCAGACATGTAATTTCCCCCCAACATAAGGCAAGGTCCTTGAACTGTGAGTTTTGTAAACCAAAACAAGTTATATGCTTTTGACATATAACGGCACAGAGCAAACATTTCCAACTGCTATGAGGCATAACAAGGAAAGACAGGGCCAAAGCAAATTCAACAAACATCAGCGAACATCCACATCTGCAGTTTAAGTCCCATAGCACAACCAGCGACTGACAGTCTCTGGATTTTCTGATTCTGTCCTCAGGAGGAACATCTTTAAATAGAAAAATTGCTGTGTCTCTTCATAGTCATAGGGCAGGCAGAGTAGTAAAATGAACTTCAGCTTTCCGTGTTTGAATTACATTTAATATAATGATGAACAAAGTCAAAAGCCTCTTTGACAATCCATATGTGGCTGTTCCTCTAGCCATCAATGTCTTGCACAGAATGCCTTTGTGTCAGCCTGAAGGGGCACCCTGCCCATAGGCATTTTGGCAGGACTGGGCCATATATAGCTTTAAGTGCTTCCTGATCCAATGTAGGAAAGAAACCACTAGCCAAATTCTGAACAGAGTTTTCATTGTGCTAATGCCAGGAGGAGAAGGGGAATGAAGAGCAAATGGACTCCCCACCAACTTGTGTCCTGATAAACTTTCTGGTAGATGGAAGTTTAAACAGCACACACAAGGCACCTTTGGTTGGCAGTGGAGGAGCAGCTAAAGTAGTGTATATGAGCACTCAGGTCCCAGCCATGTGATCTTTTGTTTCTGGCTCACAAATGCTCATTTATTCCAGCAGCAAATTATGTCAGTTCCATTTTAACACATTTACTTCTCTCCACAGCCTGGGCTGTTATTACAGCCCTAGCTTCCTTCTTATCTTGCCTGGACTATCAAGTAGCTTTCTTGAATTCTGCTAGCCTCTAGGCCTAAAGTGGAAACATCTGAATTGCCTTAGGTCATTTTAAGAAAAGCAGCAGGCAGGAATAAGCCAGAAAGAATTGGGCCATCTTTCATTTCAAATGAAAACCAAAACAGACTTTTTCCCCCTAGAGAACATCAAAAAGAATATGAATCCCACCTATACAGTGCACATTAGTTTTAACATTTTCAAAGTTGCGCTCCTAGAAACTTCTTTCCTATTCCTGGACTTTAAAGTCCCTATTAGAATGTTTCTCTCTTTCTGACTTTCCCTTCTCTTCTGGATCCACTTTGTTTGTGTCTCTGACATTTTCCACCTAGGAGACGAGGTCTTATCAAATCCAATGATGAATGTTCATTTCTTATGTTAGTCAAATTTTCAGGTGCACTTGACCCAGGAGTAGACCACTGCCTTTTAAAAATAAGCTCATTGTTTAGCTCTTAGGATGTCCATTTTCTTGCTTTCCTTCTAATTCTCCAACAGCTATTTTGGGGTCACCTTTACTGGCTTCTCTTTTTCTGCCTGTCCTCCGAGGACTGACCTCTCACAGACTCTTCTCTCTGCTATTCCAGCTGTATTTATTTTTCCTAAGGAAAGGAATCTTGTCAAGTGCTCTAAATGTCTATGTATCAAATCTCCAAATGTCTTCATTGAACTTCTGACTTAGTCTCTTCAATCTCTTCACTTGATATCCAATTGGTAACTCCGTATGAGCACAACACTCTTGAAGAATCCCTGTTCCTCCCCAGTCCTTCACTACCTCTGTAAACGCCTTGTTACCCAAGAAGATACCTAAAACAAAATGTGTCATCTTTTTCTTTTGACTTTCCCTAACTTCCTACCTCTCATTTACAACAAGTGAAATAGGTTCCATCTGCACACATTCACTTCTCTTTACATCATGTGTTATTATAACCCACTTTCCTAGCTCCCTTTGCTTGGACTATGGGGTAACTTCCAAGTTGGTCTTCACACATGTAGCAATTTAAAGCATAAATAAGATTATACTATTTCACTGTTTAAAAATATCTTTCGGCTTCCCATGTGTTGTGGTTTAGATATGAAATGATCCCCATAGGCTGATGACACTGTTTATGAAAGTTATGAAATCTTTAGGAGGTGACACCTTTTTGGAGGAAGTAAGATTACTGCAGGAGTGGGACTTGCAGCTTTTATCCTGGCCCATTTCCTGTTGATGCTTTCTTTCTGATTCTGGATGAAATGCGACCAACTCTGCTCCATGCTCTTGTTGCCAAGTCTTCCCTGTCACGATGGAATGTAAGTCAGTAAAACTCTACGCCAGAATAGACCCTTCCTTCCTTATGCTGCTTCTTGGCAGGTCCATGGATCTAGCAATGAGGAAAGTAACTACCATGCAGTCAAACTCTTTATCATGGCCACATAGCTGGTGGCCTACCCAGTTCATCTTCCTCTCCCTTCTTCCTAACAGAATCCCAGTTTTGCTCCGGCAGCCATTCCTCTCCTAAGCAGGTCAGGTACCTCAGAGAGAGATGATCCCACCCACAGCTCCAAGAGTAGGTACAACTGGACTAAATGAAGTTATGCCCACTCTCCTCTGAAAAGATTGGCTCAAGAAAGAGGTCACCAAAGAGGAATCTTGTTTTTAAAAATATAAAGAAAAAAAACATGTAGATAATAGTATAGTTTTTTTTTGGGGGGGGGGGCTTCATCTCTTTCATCCCAACCCTGAAGATGAAGCAGAAAATTTTTGAGAAATGAACTTGGAGTGCCTAGATTTAGTCAGTCCTAAAGGTTGGCCCTCTTGCTTTGCTAATTGCATGAATGAGTTGGTTTACTTTTTAACTTAAATCAGACTGAGTTATGCTTTCTGTTCTTTGCCCTTGTACTTGACTGATATGTTCCAATGTCTTCTAGCATTATGCCCCAGCCCTGAGCTGTGCCAGCTTACTCAGCCTTTGTGCTTTCTGCCCCCACCACCTGATTGGTCTTTGTGTAATTGGTTTAGCTAAATTTCACTCAAATACAAAGCCAGGAATATTTTATCTATCTCACCAAACAATCTAAAACAGACCTTCATCACTTCTAGGATATTACAATGTTTTAGTTTCTTTATAGCTTGAATTTATCCCTGTGTTGAGATGTTCAATCTTTTATTTTTAATTGTCTATGTTCCTTTTTTTCCATTTACTTTCTTGATATCAGATAGGCATTCATAACTATTTGTTGAATGGGTAAATGCATGAATGAAGCCCTGAGACCTATAGTAATGGGGGTCCTTATCTACTTTCTGTATGTTATCAATCTGCAACAAGTTTAAGAGTTACAGTTGACGTGTTCCAAAGATAGAACTGTAAATAATTGCATGGAAAAGCTATGTCAGTAAAGGAGACAAGAGAAAGCCAGCTTCTTTCAGGCAGTTAGTTAGGGACAGATGCCCAAAGACGGAAAGAGGAGATGCCATTCTGTCTATCTTGGCAAAACTGAAATTTGGAATAAACAAAACAAAACTGAAATTTGGGTGTGAGATCTTGTCTCTCCAAGATGGCTGCCAGTGACATGCCCAGAATGAACTTCCTGCTTCCTTAGCAGTCCTTCCTGGGTCCTCTCTTCAGCTGGGCTCTCCCCTCTGAGTCCATGATCCAATCAGATCTTGCCCCCTCCTGGCTCAACCTCTTGAGTTGGGAGAACACTCCTGAAAAGGCCAATCCTGCATCAATAGTTCTTTACAATTAGCACAAATCAATGGTTGTGAGTTTGTTGTCAGGCACAAAGGCAGTTAAAAACAAAGGACTGTCAATGTCAAGGGCGTGGGTAGTGGAAGGGGGGAGAGAGGAAGGGGAGGGCAGGGCATGGACACCTCCGAGTACATACATGATAGACTTGTGTGAAAATATTTTGGTGAAACTCATTACTATACAAAATGGAGATATGCTAACAAGGCGTTATGTTGCAAGACTGTGAGGTAACTTTCTTTTCCCTTTCCTGAGCAGTAATGAATGCATCATCACCATTTTTGGACTCACACTTGAATTTTGGACTTGCTTTTGAATTCCCTTTCCCAACTGTATTAATGAGGGGTCTCTAGAGGGACAGAAGCAATAGAATGAATTGGTATTCAAAAGGCAATTTATCTGATTAGCCTTCAGTAGTCCACCAATAGCTTGTTTTCAGGTCTGAGAGTCAAGGAACCCAGTAACAGTCCTGATCCAGCCCTGAAGGCCTGAAGGCTTCCTTCAGTCCAGCTGAAAAGCTGAGGAAACTTGGTTCCAATGCTGAGGAAGGATAGATGCACCAGCAAGCAGCACCGCCAGCCAGGTGAGGAAAAGGGGTGCCATTCCTCTCAAAAGCCCACCACCAAGAGGACCATCTACCCGGGGAAGGGCTCATTCTGGAGGAAGGACTTCCTCCTCCAGTCATTCCTTCCTGGAAGCAACCTCAGAGATCCACCCAAGAGACATGTCTGCGTGTTCCTAATCTCATCAAGTTGACGATAGAATTTAACAATCATACCAACTAACTGCCAGAGCTTTCTTTCCTTTAAGTGTTTTTTAAAACTCATTCCTTCTTCTCTTTCCCTCCTAACACTTCCCTAACTGGGGCCTCATTTCCTCATCCATTCTTTATTCCCAAGCCTTCTGCTGTCTCTGCTCTGGGAAGACATCTCAACCATTCCCTGTGTTCTGCTGGCTTCGCCTTCTTCCATTCCGCCATGTCTCTGCTATGGACTCAAGTAATACCACTTGCAGGGTTAAGTCCAAGTTCTTTACTCAAAGTGTTTCTTTAAAAAGCACTGCTTCACCCCTCCTGTTTCTTTCCTGTCACTCGCTTGTGCAAATCCCTGCTTCAGGCAAGTCAGCATCCTCACTACTCTCCGTCAAAGTCCTTTTTTCTCCCTCCTGTAGCCTTTGTGCTTCAGTTTTCCTCCTGTGGTTCACGTTTCCATCCTTTCCTGTCCAAGTAAAAGAAAACCTTCAGCTTCTTGGAGAACACGGATTCCCGATGATTGGCTCCACTCTGGTGGTTTATGACATTCATCTCTCTGCTTGAACTAAAGTTTTCCTTCAGTAATTTGTTCTTAAAAACATTAGTGAGGCGGAACATGGAATAAAAATATTTGTATACAGCTGCTACCATTAAGATGATCTGTACAAGTAGGAAGTTGTGAGCCTTGTGCATGTTATAATCCAGGAGCACAGCAGTGTTGGGGGATATGAAGACTTCCAGCAAAATTCTAAAAAGCACATTAGAATGTAGACTAATTGTAATGCCTGTAAAGAATCCACCTAGAGCTTTAGAAAATAAATTTGTGTTGTTTCCATACGTGGACTTTTTCTTACAATAGATAGGCACACATGTTCTATAAATGTTAAAATATGTAGTCCCATGATTTGACAAAAATCCTCTTAGTCTATTTAATTTTTTTCCAAATTTCTATGACTGGGTGCAGTTTTAGAGGTTAACACCCATTTCTTTTTTTATATTTCATTTATTCATTTTCAAGCAGAGAGAGAAAGAGAGAGAGAGAAAGAGAGAGAGAGAGAACCTTGTGGGTCTAGCTTATGTGGGTCCTGGGGAATTGAATCGGGGGGCCTTAGGCACTGGAGGTAAGTGCCTTAACCGCTGAGCCATCTCTCCAGCCCTAACACCCATTTCTTAAACTTGACCATAATGTCTACTGAGTATCTATAAATAGAGGTACACATAAGGTAGTAAGTAGATGATGTATGTACAGTGTTTGAAAATAAGGTCCTTAACTCATTTCATTTCCTAAGTGTCCAGCTGTTTGCTATGTTAGGGTTAAGGAAACAGTAAAGATAGGATTCCCCAGCTTTGAAGTTACAGTCTAGTCAAGGAGCAAAACCAATAGACCAGAGGCTTTTAATAGACCCAAGGCTTTTAAGGGCTAAACTATTTGGTGCTAGGCGATTCATGGGGAATTTGAGATGTGGGAAAGAGTCAACTTCTGCTGAAAGCTTCTGTAATTATTGTGAAGACAAAGTTTCTGGGCTGGAGAGATAGCTCAGCAGTTTAAGGCATTTGCCTTCGAAGCAAAAGGACCCAAGTTCCCCAGTACCCTCATAAAGCCAGATACACAAGGTGCATGTGTCTGGAGTTTGTTCACAGTGGCTGAAGACCCTGGTGTTCCCATTCTTTCTCTCCCTCTCTCTCTCAAATTAATAAATTAGTTAAAATATTTTTTAAAAAGAAAAAGAAAACAAAGTTTCTGTAATTCATGACATAAAAACACGAAATCATAAAGGTCATTATTAATTCTGAGAGGAAAATCCCTATTTTTTGTTTAGAATTTGCTTCAAAAAATTTTTTTTTGTGTGTCTGTCTGTGTGTGTGCATATGTGTGTGGGTACACATGTAAATGTGTAGAGGCCAGAGGTTGACATTGAGCATCTTCCTCAATTGCTCTCCACTTTACTTACTAATGCAAGAACCCTCATGTGAACCTAGAGTTCCTTGATTTGGATAGCCTAGCTAGCTGGCTTTTTGGGGCATCACATGCCTCTGAATGCTAGAATACAGGTGGACTGCCATGTCCACCAAACATTTATGTAGGTGCAGGGATCCAAACTCCACTCCTCACACGTGTGCAGCAAGAACCATTGAGCCACATCTTCAGCTTCACCCTTACAACTTATAAGGGAATATTTTTAAATGAAATGTGCAAATTCAAATGTCATGGGAAGCCGGCATAAAGTTTCTACATGTTAGGGTGCCAAGAATGCCACAATGCTGTATTTCTGTAAAGCTGCTTCAAGTCAGATCTTGAGCCTTCAGCAGTCTTACTAAGTTAGAGGGATGTTCAGTTTCAACCATCACTATATATGATTGTTAATCTTTGGTTGTTAACACGACAGGATTTAGAATCACCATGGAAACAAATCTTGCGGCATGTCTGTCTGTGAGGGATTTTCTAGATTAGATTAATTGTGGTGGAAAGACCCACCCTACCTGTGGGTGGTGTCATTCCATTGGCTAGAGCTCCTGAACTGAAAAAAAAGGAGAAAGCTAGCTAAATATTAGCATTAGCCTCTCTACTTTGTCCCTGCAGATGTGACAATGTTGTGTGTCCATCATGTTTTCCCCACCACGATATACTTCCCCACAAAACTGTAAGCCCAAAATAAAATCTTCCTTTCTGCTACTTCCCTGGTCAGGTTTTATTTATTTATTTATTTATTTATTTATTTATTTATTTAGCAATGGGATAGTAACTGATACACTATAACTTCATTATCTACTCTTGGGTCAAGGGAGGTTTCAGGATCATACAATCTTCAATGACTTTCTCTTTTATCTCCTCGAGCCCCAATTCTCCTTAAGTCCAAAGATGTTGGCCTTTTTTCCACTATCTATAAGCAATCCTGGGGAGGAGGGATCCAAAAATCATCTTCTAGACATGCAAAAATCCCCGAAGCCAGGAAAATAACAGGACTTGGCAGAAACAAAGCATAAATTAATGTATCTATGAAAGCTCTTGCCACATTTGAAATGGTAAGTGGCTAGTGTTCACCTTGCATCTGTACTATATAACACAGAAGTGTTGCAATGTAGTTGATCTTAGTCATTTTTTTCTTGAAATTGTAATCTAGAGTAGATCAGTGTCCTCCATGCAAATATGTATATATATATTTTTTCTTGCGAGCTTGCTACAAGAGTGTGGAGGTCTAGGCCAGCAGCCTCAGTAACACTACCACTTAGAAGATGTTGAGATATCTCAGGCACAAAACTAGACCTTCCCTATGCGGACCTGCATTTTTATCAAGTTCTGCCAATGATGCGAATGTACCTTGAAGTCTTAAGAGTTCTTTTCTTGGTAGTTTTACTTGACTTTTTTCTTTCCTATTTCTCAATCATGAGGCCATATCCTTACATTTCTTATAGACCCTGAAAAACATCTTCCACATGAGTAATGAAAGGAGCTTTCTTTTTCCTGTTCTGTTGCCTGAACATTCTGTCATAACATCTGGAATGAAGGAATGAGCAGATTTCCAATAGGAAGAAAGTTCACATTTTACTCTGGAAGGAACAAAGCATAGTTACACTCTGGTTCTAAATTTATGCTGCTAATTTTACTGTTTGGAGTGACTTCTGAGTTGGGATCACTAAACTGTCATTTGAGAAATGAGAGGCCAACATTTGGCCTGGATCCCAAATGCAGCTTACAGATTGTTTACTCTGGACAGCACGACATCTTTTGAGCCAGGTTAGAAGCAGATGTCAAAAGTCATTGGCCTTGTGAAAATTCAATTTGGCCTATAAAATTTTTGCTTGGCTCAATTATTTACAGGCTGTAATGCCAATTTATTTTCTACACAGATATCCATTTCATCTACTGTCCCTCACTTTAGTAGGCCAAGGACCAGAAATATTTGTCTGCAACAAATATTCTAGATCTTTCCCACCACCAGTGGGAATAATCAGAGAAGAAATAAAGGTTGTGTTAACATTTTGTATCGTTTCCACATTTCATGGCATTTAAGATATCATTCATTCATTCCACTTGTCTTCTTTCAAGAAGCAATTTTAAAGGATCACTTGTCTTCAAGATCATGCCAAAATTAAATTTCTGAAATAATCTGCCAAGTGTTTTTTCCCTCTTTTTAAAAACGAAGCTCTCCAAATTATGTAATGGAGGTAATTATGCAACGTTCCGTAATGGTTCCTGGTAGAGGGCACTACCAAGGACCATACTTGCCCATTTTTTAAAAAAGACAGTTATCAGATGATTCTTATGTGTCCAATCAAACATCCAATAGATTAAGTAATACAAGATGTAAAAAGCTATGAGAACTAAAAAATATAAAACCAGTCTTCATATTCAAGTGGATTAGCGTTTAATTGGAGAGGACAGACAGATAAGAACGCACACGTTGGGACACAGGATGAGTCAGAATGAACAAAGTATTACATCAACACCTTCCCAAAACATTGCCCAATAGTTGGTAACTGGGTCAAGGATGTGGCTGGGCTGGCTGAACAATGGAACAGCCTAGGAAGCTACACTGGTAAAGTCGACCTGGAAGTGGCGCCTGGAGGAAGCCTGGGCAGGTGTGAAAGAGGAGAAATGCCAAGAGGGCAGAGTCATAGATGATATCACTATGGAAGAAAAGAATTCCTTCACTGGAAGAGTAAGTTGAGAATTATTGGCTTCATTTACAGGTCTAATTGCAAGCTTTTGTGGACAGGAGAGGGGCTTGTGGGGCTGCACTGCATGCTGAGTGGGCTGAGATTCTAACCAGGAATTCTGTGAGGGTCAGAGTCCAATCACTCTGAAGCAACTACAGTCCTAATTTAACCTAGGAAAGAAAACTTCCTAAATCTTCATTCAGTCTGAGGTCTTGAACTGCCATCAGTTTTAACAGCCAATAGCCTTATATTATTAAAATTTTAAATAAATAAGTAGGGCTGGAGAGATGTCTTAGCAGTTAAGGCACTTGCCTGCAAAGCCTAAGGACCTGGTTTGATTCCTCAGTACCCATGTAAAGCCAGAAGTTCAAAGTGGCACATGCATCTGGAGTTTGTTTACAGTGGCTAGAGGCCCTGGGGTGCCCATTCTTTCTTTCTCTCATAAATAAATAAATAATTAAAAAAATTAAAATAAGTAAACAAACAAAAACAAATCCAAGTACGTTAATGCAAGAAAAATGTTTGAGATCAAAATCACTCAACCACAAAGATGCCCTGGTCCAGAAACGAGAGCCCAGAGGATAGCAAGGACTATTCCATTGCTTCTCACGATCCGCTATTACTGCTTAACAGAATCACCATGTGATGTTGCACTATTAATTCTGTAATTGTGCATTCTTTATAAACCCAAATGCCAGAAGAGTTTTCTTTTTACTTATGAGGGCATGTTTTATGCAGCAACCAAAGAATAGTTTCAAAGAATTTCCAATATTCATCCTCCATGTTTGGTAAAACACTTATTAATTATTAAAATTATTATTTTATATCTGTATTTATTTGAGAAAGAGAAATAATGAGAGAGAGGTGCAGAGAGAGAGAGAGAGGAAGAGTATGGGGCCTCTTGCCACTGCAAATGAACTTCAGATTTGTACATCTGGTTTACATAGGTACTGGGAAATCAAACTCAGGCCTTCAGGCTTTGCAAACAAATGCCTTTAACCACTGTGCCATCTCCTTGGACCATTATTAAAATTATTAATACCATGAAAAAACTAAGTGGATTTTTAAACATTTTCCTGACTGAATATTTCTGAGAAATATAAGGTTTACAACTATAGGTCCAAATGATGTCATAGCTCATCTTCCCAGAAAGCTAAATTATCTTTTCTTCTTTTCTGGACTTTCTGTAAATCATATTACTACAATGCACACATCAGCCATGCTGATGTCTTGTCCTCAAACTGCTTTTGGAATTGGAGTTAGGGCATATATTTCTTAATTTTGTGTGTATGCATTCTGGGCTTTGCTCTGGAAATTAAACATACCTACTTGTGATGATTTTTAGACATTCCACAGTAAAAGAAATAAGGTAAGCTGCTGTCCCTCTGGCATCTCCGAAAGAGCCATTTTTAAAGCCAACTGACAAAAAAATATACTGTTGCCACTACTTTGATCCACAGCAGAGACCGTTTTGTTTTAACACCCCTGTTGCCTCTTATTCTTACCTTTCTTTACCTCCATCTCTTTTGTTCTTCATCCTGCATTCAGGATAATCATTTATCATGACAGCTAAACCTGTTTTCTTTTCCAACTAAATAACAAATGGATAAAGTGCATCCTTGCTACTTTTCCATGTACCATCTTCCTGTTTTAGAACTTTGCCATTTAGGAAAATTTTAACTCACAAATGGGAACATTGTGAAAGTTCATTCCTGATACTTTGATGAGCTCAAATACATTTAATGTGCAAAATAATGACAGGACTTTAAATAGGCCACTCACCATATTTTAAATGCTTTACAAAAATGATCTGACTTAATTAATTAATTAACAAACACTCTTTTTATTCATAAGTAATGTGAGGTAGAGAAGACTGAGTAATTTACCCTGGATCTTACAGGTGGTTAGTAACTAGAAGTTCAAGCAAGACGGAGGAGTTAGAGCTCACACTCATAAGCCTTGCAATCCAGTTAGTATTTGAGTGTTTCTGCTTTTTTTAAAATATATATTTATTGTCTGCAGTTGTTTGGCTAAATAGATCTGTTGTGCAAATAAAATTGCTTTCTAAATATTTGTGCTTATGCCCATGGAATACTGTCACTTGCTGTCAGAGAAGCTTCACTTTGCAGTTGGCAGTGACTATTGTGGAGACTCAAAACTTGTCAAAGTGCTGAGACTAAGTGACTTACTTAAATAAGTAAATAATATATAAATAAAATATTTAGGGCTGGAGAGATGGCTTAGTGGTTAAGGCATTTGCCTGCTAAGCAGAAGGACCCGAGTTCGATTCCCCAGCTCCCATGTAAAGCCATATACCATGGTGGTACATGTGTCTGGAGTTTGTTTACAGTGGTGGGGGGCCCTGACATGCCCATTCTCTTTCTGTCTGCCTCTTTCTCTCCAATAAATAAATAAATAAATAAATAAATAAATAAATAAATAAGTGACTTACTTATATGGCACTAAATGAAACATCTATATCACACCCTCCAAGGCTCAAGCAACATTACAGAAGAGGGGGAGGAAAGAATCCAAGAGCCATGGGTAGGAGGGCTTTAGAACACGGTCTTCTAGACATGGAGTGCCCATTGCATTCAGAATCCTGTTCCCTTCACAAGACCTGTACAATATTGGACCCATTAATGTCCAATCATATATCATGGAGGAAGGCGAAACAGAAAAGGGACTAGTTGGAAAGGAGGGATTCTGTGGTAGGAGGGAAGGGGAAGGAGAGAACAACATAATGTAATAGGAGGAGATTACGATCAAAATGCATTATGTTCATGTATGAAAATTGTCAAATCAGTAAATCTCATTCTAGCCCAGGCTGACCTGGAACTCATTCTGAAGTCCCAAGCTGGCCTCAAACTCACAGTGATCCTCCTACCTTCCCACCAAAAAAAAAAAAAAAAAAAATTAAAGTTCTTCAAAAAACAGTGGCAACAAATATCTCTTTCCCACAGAAAAATATAGAGGCAAACAGCAGAATTCAAGCATATACTATAGAATGGAGATTTATAAATATTAGATCAAATTATGAAACATTTACATAAAACATAAAACATAAGTTTTAGCATATGTTAACAGGCATATATCTAGAGAAAGAAAACTAACAGTTAAGTTGATATTGATTCACTCCTGGCCCTGAAGTTATGGTGATTCTAAATACTTGTTTTTGAGAACAATTTAAATTTAAAAATAAGTAAAGAAATTATTTTGTAAGTAGTATCATGTTGCCTTTGAAAATCTCCATGTGTTTTCACCAGTTGTGAGTTAAGGCTGACTTGTGTTTTCAAGTTCTCTACTGTTGAAACATTTCTGAGGTAATAAAATCAGATATAATGACACTGAATTCAGGATAAGGAACAGCCAACACCAGGGACTCTGAACACACTCCTAGGGCTGGACTCAAGATCTGCTCCCAGTGACTCTAATTCTCTGCTATGCTGCCTTATTCTCTTGCTCTTTTTAAAATGTGATTTATGAGCATGCACTTACCTCCTGACTTGCACCTTGTCTGTTCTTCAGAGCTCCCAAAAGACTGGCATTTTGTTTAGATATATTTCGTATAACCAATGGCCAGTGGGACTGTCTAAACAAACCCAAGGTTTAACATATTTAAAGATAAAGAGAAAATGTTGAACTTTTGCCAAGGACAGAAACTGCATACTATTTGGGATAAAGAAAGATGAATCTAATTGTTCATAAAGTATCTTCAATGCATTTCTTCATCCGAAAAACAAAACGCCTCAAATTCTGTTGGTAAATACATCATTCCAAAAAGGCTTTAGTGACAATTACAGTAATCAAGAAACTATGTCTTCTAGATCTCCTGTGTCAGAGATAGGGCCTATGCTCGTACCTCTGTGCTCTGAACCCCACACAGCCAGTCACTTAGCATCCAATAGACTCCCAGACAGCCTGTCCTTAGGACAATAGAGGTGCGTCTCCCAGGTGACTTCCATCACCCTTGCTGAAATTCTCTTAGCAGCCCTCTGCTAAAGCTTTTCCTCTCTCCCTTTCTATTTTCTTTATTCTTGCCTTCCCCTTTCTTTCCTGTTTTCATTTGTTGCTTCTTTTCTTTACTTCTTTGTAGGGCTGGATATGCATTGCAAGTCCCTCCGCATTTTTCCTCACAGGTGTTAAATCTCTTACATATAAACTCCCCACCACCACCCACACACCCTGTAAATCTTTTGCAGGTCTGCATCTCAGAAAATCCAAGAGAACATAGTAATCAAACGGAGCATTCCAAGAATCACATCTTGAGAAAAATAAATGACTCCTTTTAGTTATTTGCTAGTAGTAGAAGAGGCCAGAAAACATTAGACTATGACTTTACGAGCCCCTGAGTTTTGTTTTTCTTCTAAGAATGGAATCCCTGCACTGGGTATAAAGACTGGCAAGCTGTGCAATAAGAAGTGTCTAGAGGACTTAGGTTCACATTCAGGTTAACTTCATGCTAAGGCTGTGCTTGCCAGGGAGGGATCTGAGGCAGGCCTGAGACCCAGAGCTTTTTCTCTTAAGTTTCATTTTTTTCACCCCCCCTTGATCATGCTTCCCTCAACCTTTCCTTACACTCACTCCTGTGCTTCTGCGCTGGTCCCCCTGTAGAAATTTCCTTTCCTTTCTATTGATATCTTTGCATTTGCCTCTTTCATGGGCACCCATTAGCCACTCTCACAGAGGCTCCTCCAAACAAGTAATTTCCATGGAATGATACAGTGCAAGACCCTCAGCTAATCCTAATCAGCCTAATCCTAAACTTCTCTGCCTCCAAAACTGTGAGTTAAATAAACCTCTTTTCTTCATAAATTTCCCAGCCTGGGATATCCTGTTAACAGAAAATAGACCGAGACAAAATTATAATTGAATCCCTAACAACTTGAATTTCTTTATAGTCCCTACCTCAGAATCTGCTACCAAAGACACCAAAACAACAGGAGACTATTATTTGTCTGTTCTTGCTAAAAAGATAATTACTAAGAGACTTTATAAATAGTTACATTTAGGGCTGGAGAGATGGCTTAGCGGTTAAGGCACTTGCCTCCAGTGCCTAAGGCCCCAGGTTCAATTCCCCAGGACCCACATACGCCAGACCCACAAGGTGGTGGCCCTGGTGCCCTCTCTCTCTCTGTCTGTATCTCTCTGCTTGAAAATGAATAAATAAAATATTTAAAAAATAGTTACAGTTAAATGTATTTTCCATCATTCGAGTTCTGGGTAGCTTGAAGAGATCAATAGTTGCAATGACAACTATCAAGCAACCAAGAAAAAACCCTTCAAACCTTATCCACCAGGGTCATAAAGGATTGGATTAAGATACAACTTTTTATTCCAAGGGAGGATTACAATTTTAGGGTCATTTTAAATTCTTAACAAATATTAATGTCCTTTCCTTTCTTAGCCTTTTCAAAACTTGGAGAAATTTTTACTTCAAATATATAAGAGAAAAATATGTTGTAGGAAAGAATGATCTAATGGGTTCTGTGATGTCTTCTCAGATCCCTCCACTTAAAAAAATGGGTCAGGGAATTAAACACAGCTTTCAAAGGTAGAAATGCAAATGGCCATTAAACACCTAAAGAGATGTTCAACATACCTACTCACCAGGGAAATGCAAATTAAAATGTCTGTGAAATCCCATCTTACTCTAGACAGAATGGCAACCATCAAAAATTCCAATGACAGCACATGCTGGTGGGGGTGTGGGGAAAGACGAATCCTCAGCCACTCATGGTGGGAGTGCAAACTGGTACAGCCACTATGGAATCAGTATTAGACACCACAAATGCTGAAAATAACACTACCATTAGATCCAGAAATACCTCTTTTGGGCATATAATCTAAAGACTCTACTATATACCACAGAGACATGTGCTTAACTATTTTTATTGCTGCTCTATTCACAGTAGCCAGGAACTGGAATTAACCCAGATGCCCATTAACAAATGAATGGTTAATGAAGATGTGGTACATATACACAATGGAATTCTACTCAATGATAAGAAAAAAAATGAAACCATCAAATTTGCAGAAAAAAATGAAAGGACTTGGGAAAAAATCATGCTGAGTGAGATCACATGGGCTCAGAAAGGCAAACAGCACATGGCCTCTCTCATAGGCAGTTCCTTACCTGGTCCAGCATCCGTTAACTGTAAGCTAAGCTATGATAAATATCTATAATATGGACATGGCATTGGAATGAAGATAGGAGAAGGGGGAAATAGGGAGGAAAAGGAGGAAGGGCTACTGGACAACAAGGGGGTTGGGGCGCACACAAAACTAAGAGCAACATGAATCAATTTCATAGAAACCTTCTTCTAGGATACCATTGTACAAGCCATTACTATCAATAAGGGTGAGAGGACCTTAACTGAAGAGTTCCATAAAAGGTGGAGAAAGTATTACCCTAAAACCATGGGCTCTGGCTGGTAGTTCCCAGGGCTAGAATGAGGGCCCCAAAATAATACAGACCATTGCTGAGACACCTGTTACCTGCAAGAGCTAATAGGTAAGTCCCTATCAATGAAGACACCACAGCCTGTGATTATAGGACATCAAGTGACCATGCAGGGACTGAGAGGGAGTCCAGTTCCCTCCCAGCTAGTCCTCACAGTGCTGGAAGTGCTAAGAAAGCGGGTGGAGAATAACAGTTCCCAACAGATTGAATAAACCAGAGATCCTGCCAGTTACAAAACCAACCAGCTGAGCAAGAAGTACACACTTGTGCAATAGCAGCACACAGCTGATGTAGGTAACCAAGTGCTCATGAACTGGACACAAGACCCACTCAGTGGGGGAGAATTTATATCTGTCTCTGGCAACCAAGGCAGATTCCCTAGCCCAGGAAACCAATAGGCTCCAGAGAGAACCTCCACTGTTCTTTAAGAAGAGTGGATATACACATCAATGTATCTAAAAACTAGGCTCATCCTCTTTTATTCAAACTGTTCTTGCTTTTTGGTTGGAGAATCTGTTCTATTTTACAGATGGAGGAGAAGACTGGGGAGAATAAGGATACATCAAGACATCAAGAAGAGAGAGCCAACTGTCTACCAGAAGATGGATCATCTCAACTCATCTGTCCAGGCCCAGACGTCATTACAGGGAAAGTGGTTACATGAATACTTCTCTCATGGCTAGCCTGAAAACCATTTCCAGAGAAATGGTGTCAGACACTTTGGTCACTCAAACCTCAGATAACAGAGATTAAGAGTCTACAGAGAAAGCAACACTAAATCAGATCTCTGTCTTGCCCACCAAGGCTCAGGGAACATCATGGAAGGTGTGTGAGGGGGATTGTAAGAGCGTAAGGTTGGTGGGAATAGCTGAGGCACCTGTTTCCCCCACCACTGCAGAGACTGACTGAGGCCTGTTGGTCCCCACAATGAATACCAATAACCCCACGGAAGGCCCTCAGCACAATTGGGGTGAGAGAGAGGGGGTCTGTCATAGTCAGCCATACCTTCCAATCCAGGCATAGTTTATGGGAGGAAAGGATTTACTGAAGCTACAGATCCAGGGGAAGCTCCATAATGGTGAAAGAGTGTGGCCCCCTTTCACAGTACCAATACCACACACATAGTCCAGTGAATAGGCAGGGGAAGAGAGAGATTTGCTTCCCCTTTATATAGCCTTAGGGGTGAGGTCTTTCAACCCTTTCCCAGACTTGTTTACTCCCTGAGTTTCTGGAATTTCCTTCCTGCACTGCCCTTCCAGGAAGGCATGTTGGTTTGTGGCTCCCCTGAGTTTCCTTACATCCTGCTTCATACTGAGAGGGCTGCCTTCCTGTAAACATCCTCAGAGACCCACCCAAGATTACTAAAAAGGTCAACTTGACAACAAAACCTAACCATCATATGGTCTATGTGTACAACCTTTTTATTTAAAAAAATCAATAAATTTAAAAAATGGGCTTGATACACAAGTTTCACTAAGTGTTTATGAGATAAATGAAAAATTAAAAGAAAGATATGAACCTGAATAACTAGAATAGTAGCAGTTTCTTTAGCATTTGACATCTAAGGATAATTACATTACACATCCTTAATATAACACAAATGGCAATAAATTGAATTCTGCTTTAGCAATTAATGATGCTAATCCTGTCAGGGATGAGAGAAAGCAGGTGAGCAGTTGGAAAATTCCATTTGTATTAATGCTATAATGAGACCTTGGAAAATAACAAGCTGATGTGTTTGAATTTAATTTCTTATTTGGGAGAAGTACTTCAGAGCCACTTAGAAAAATCATATCTATTATAGAGTCAAGGTCCTTAAAATCCCTCTGGGATCATGACTCCTAAAATAACAGTGAGATTTTTAAAACAGCCATGTCCTTGTGGGTAGATTATAATGAAACATATGTAAAGGTAGTAAGTTATGCTAGCAGTTAGCCTTGCCACAGTTTAAGACATCTGATTATTTATTATTTAGTAAAAGCAGTACAGCTATAGGTTCTGGTCCTTCTCTGAATGCACTCCTTCCTGGGTTACAGCAAGACAAAAAGATTTCAACTTCTGGACACAGAATGGTAATGGTTGACAACTCTATAGAGTACAAAGACAATTTCTTCTTTTTAAAAAACATTTATTTGTAAGCAGAGAGAGAGAGAGAAGAGAAGAGAAGAGAAGAGAAGAGAAGAGAAGAGAAGAGAAGAGAAGAGAAGAGAAAGAGAAGAGAAACAGATAGCGAGAATGGGCGTGCCGGGACCTCCAGCCACTGCAAATGAACTCCAGATGCAGGTGCCATTTTGTGCACCTGGCTTTACATGGGTACCAGGGAATTGAACCTGGGTTGTTAGGGTTTGTAGGCAAGCATTTAACCACTGAGCCATCTCTCCAGCTTGACGATTTCTTTTGGCATTGAATGACAAGTCAGTGAATATATGGTAGAGAGTAACACATATCATCTGCCCTCTTCAGGAAAAGTACTCCTGTGATTCTGAAATGGCTTTTGATTTGGATTAAAGCACAGCTTTGGGTCCCCTAAAAATTGGGTCCCACCCCAATCCTGCAAGCAGAGCTGATCTTGACCTATTATGTCTAGTATAGCTGCTGGCCAAGCTGGCCACTGGAACATGCTGATCAGATCCTGTTCAAGAAGGCTTGTTGGGGCTGGGGGTGCTCTGGTCCCAGAGCCTTCAATTTCTTGTTCCTCTGAGGGACTGTTTCACTGGCAAAGGCATACATCCCTAGTGGGCATTCAATGCATAAAGCGATCAGGCATAATGGCTGGCCATCTGGGTCTGGGGAACATGAAGGGCCATTCTAGCTATGCCATTCTTCATGGAGACTGGACCTGGGCCCGCTGGGAAGTAAGTCTCTTATTCTACAGGTACTCCTTAATCAACACCCCACATGCAAATCCCCCTCTAAGTTTGCTTTCCTAGAAACCCTATCAAAGACATAGGTCTTTTTTTTAATTTTATTTTACTTCTATGTTAGTTGGTAAGAAGCTAGCAGCCAAGGTCCTACAGTATCCCAATCCCCAAACCTCTTCCCTAGACCTTTCTAGGACTTTCTGAATCTTTCCACAGTCTGTAAAGAAGTGTCTAGCCTAAGCATATCAAGCTCTAGGACTACTCTGGGGCTCAAAACAGTGCTCATGAAAGACCTGTTAGATTTTTCTTGGTGGGCAGGATTTGAGGTACAGGTGTGATAGGTGTCAGAGTGAGTGGGAAAGAGTAGAAGCTAAGAATCTGGACTCCAAGGGGAAGCTTGCTCCAAACCATGGGCTAAAGAGAGGCTACACCCATTATAACCTTGGCAAATTAACAATGCATGTCTCATATAACCTATGCTGATCTCACTCTCCATTGGAGAATCTGTTTTTATTTTTCAGAAGGCAGCGAGAACCATAGACAGCCCAATTCTACCAACAAGACCAGAAACGATAGCCAACTCCGTGGCAGGAGATGAAAACACAGAGGAAGTGGTGAGAACTCAGAGAAAGAGTGCTGCTTCTATAGCGAGCCCTCCAACCTGGGCCAGGGTGATAGAGACAGACAGTGAGGGTACTCAAAATGTTTCAAAGCAGAAATCTAGAGGCTGCTAAGAGCCCACCAATAAAGCAGAATTTAAACTTGCCCACCATGGCTCAGAGAACTTTGCAGAAGAGGGGGCAGAAAGATTGTAAGAGCCATGGTGGGGGGAATATCCAGAGGCATTCCCACCCCCACTACCCACTGGCTGCTGCTCACATGACTCCTAGACCTCCATCCCATGGAACATTCCAGTAATACTACTAAGGAGGGAAACGTTGGTAACAACACTTGAATTGTAGATTCACAGTTTCTACTTTAATGAAACATTAAAAAAATGTCTTCTCCATTTAAAAGTGACAGTGGCCACTCAGTTCCAGAAACTGTTTAAGAAAAGCGGGCCCAGGCTTGCCCAAGTCTTTAAAGAAATGCCAGAAATGAGTGTTGTTTTGGTGCTAAGCCTTCAAATTTGAAGTAACTAATTCAGCTTTATAACACATTTTGGATGGGCCAAACAAAACATACCCCTTCACTGTATTTGGCCCAAGAGCATTAATTTATGACCTTGGTGATAAGACCAATCTGGTCCATGTGGCTCTGGAGGCCAATTCCAATGGGATGTTTGAAAGATTTTTCAAATTTCTGCCTGATCTGATATCTTTTGCTAACTCTGACACCAAGGTAGGGTCAAGGAGTTTAACTTAATCTGACTCAAACAGTAAGTTCTTCCAGTGACAATGGCACACAGAGCAAAGCTGGGATGAGCAGCTGCTCTCTGATGGAAAGGCTTTGTCCTCTACCCACCACAGTGATCACAGAAAGGAACTCAACTTTAAACCTGTTTATTTTCCCTGCAAAACCACAGCGCTGAGTGCCATATAATGTAAATTTTAAATGGAACAGAGCTCTCTTGAGAATCTCCTGCCTACAGATATTTTTAATATTTTTCATTTATATTTACATACCCAATAGATTGACTTATCTACTTAATTATTTTTCTGTTAATGTGTGTTTAAGTAGCTGTTCCTTATTAAGTGCAACAACTAATGGGAATTTTTCCTTGGAGCCCAAGTTCTGCTGCCAGTTTTGTGCTTGCTGCTTTTGTTTTTCCTCTCTGCTTGGACATATGGAAATAGCTTCTTCCACCATTTACAAAGATCTGTAAGCTTGAAATAAATCTCTCATAAACTGTGTCTAATTTAGATGTTTTTCCCAATAACGTGGGGCAGTTTACAACAGTACCCTCCCTTCCCCTCCCCTCCCCTCCCCTTTCTTTTTTTGTGCGCCCACACTGTTCATTGCCAACCCCCCTTTTTTTTTTTTCTGGAGGCATGGTCTCACTCTAGCCCAGATTGACCTGGAATTTACTCTGTAGTTCTAGGCTGCCTTGAACTCACAATGATCCTCCTACCTCTGCCTCCAGGAGTGCTGGGAATAATGTCAAGCACCACCACACCCAGCAACAGTACCTTTCTTGAAAGAACAAAATGCTTCTTCTAGGCTTCCTTTCTCATGGAATGCTGGAGGCTGGTCTTCCCAGCTTTTGGGATCTATAGGTTACATGTTCTGGAAGTTTGTGAACTAGTTATTAGACAGAGTCTTCATTTAAAATTATATTCCATCAACTTAAATTGCTTTAAAAACAAGTGATAAGTACATAAAGTCCATCATGTCATAATCATGTTGTTACATTTTACTTATATCTACTTTCTTTTTTTTTAAAAAAATATTTCACTTATTCATTTTTCAAGCAGTGAGAGAGAGAAAGAGAGAGAGAAAGAGCACATAGGGCCACCACCTTGTGAGTCTGGCACATGTGGGTACTAGGGAACTGAACTGGGGGCCTTAGGCACTGGAGGCAAGTGCCTTAACCCACTGAGCCATCTCTCCAGCCCTATATCTACTTTCTTGAGGTTATTTATGTGTACAATAGTTCTTTGATGGACATATTATGATATAATGGTTGGTTATTTCCCAACCCAAGTTGTTGTTACCTTGGTAGCTTAAATTTGGCCAAATGGAACTATTACACCAAGGAAATCAGCAAATGCTTCAAACTCATGCTTCCATCCTTCCCCCCTAAAACAGTTAAGTATCAACTGACATAACACCGAAATAATTCTCATCGCTCAACCTCGAGTAAGTAGTCTGTGCCCTGCCCCCATGACCCCTCAGTCACTCCTAACCAACCTCCACCAGGTGACGTCATGGCTCCTCACAGCCATGTGAACCAATGAAATTGGAGTGGTGTGTGATCCTTAGAGGATACCTTCTCAGTCAACTAGAAAGCTGAGAGTAAGAATTAATTATTCACTTCTTCCTACCCTCACCTGCTTTTCTCTGAACCTACTTCTAAGTGAACCACTAGTCCATTCTCCTAATTGACCTCTCAGCCTTTAAACTTTCTCCTTTCGAATTTATTTTAGGAACCGAAGTGAAAATCTCTCCTTGATAGAGCACTGCTGCTCTGCTGTTCTACAGCTCTGGTCCCAGCCGCCTCTTTAATCACAGAAAAACACAGCAAGGCAATGAGCCCTGGAGCCTCTGTAGCCGCATCGTTTACCCTGCTCAGTACATCACTCACTCACTCCACAACTGCACCTTTGTTACAGCCAATCTCTCTTAAGAAGAAACACCCATGTCCCCGTCAACCCACTTCCTCTCCACTTAAGATCAAGTTCATTAATGAAACATTATACAGCTACTCCACTCAGCTGTCATCTTGCCAGGAACTCCAGAAATCCTTCTCAACTGGATCCCATCTCTTTCATTCATACATTCCCAGTGAAGATAAAATGCACAACAAGACGTTTAAAGAAACATATAATGAAGCATAATAAGAACAATAAGTCAAAAGGAAAGTGACATCCAGGGAAGAAGATGATGCCAGGAGAATTGCATGCAAAAGTGAGGACAATAGTCCCTGAATAACAAACCAATATAAGCTGCATTTCCAGCTCTTGTCTTTCTGGTGGTCCAAACAGAACAGAAAGCTATTAGAGAATTTACAGTGGTTATATGATAAAACAGACAAGATTCTGAGGAAAAAGTTATTTTTACTACAGTACCAAGCATTTACCCTGATCATTTTGTCATTTCACCCATGGGCCATGCTAAAGGAGAACAGAGAGAACTGGATCATTCATGGGATTATAGTCAAACATTCCACAGAGCTGTTTCTTTATGAAGGCAAATCAGGGGCTGGATAGATGACTCAGTGGTTAAAGGTGTTTGCTTGCAAAGGCTGGTGGCCCAGGTTTGAATCCCCAGGATACATGTAAAGCCAGATGCAGAAAACAGCACATGCATCCGAGGTTCCTTTACATGTTCATCCCTCATTCTCTCCATCTCTGCTTGCAAATAAATAAAAATATTTTTAAAAAGGAATAAAAATAGACAAATTAGTCTGTGGCCATACCACCCTGTGTGCCCAATCTCATCTCATAAAAAGGTAAATCAACAGAGTGAATTCTAAAGAGTTATTAATAGGACACAAGGCAAAGCCAAGTGGGTAATGAATACATCTCTGCTTATGTCTCTCTCGCTGTCTCTCTCCATCCAGCCATCTATCTATCTACCTATCTTTCTATCATCTATCAATTGATTGATAAATCTATTTTCTTTCTGGAAGGATTTATTTCAAAATTTAGCAGCACTGCCTTAGAAGGTAAAGTTCTAGATGTTAAGGACTAAGTCATGAATATGTTCTGTGATGGTCGGTTACAAAAGCTAAACTAGCTGGGTGTGGTGGTGCTCAGGAGGCAGAGGTAGGAGGATCATCATGAGTTTGATGCCAGCCTGAGACTAAATAGTGAATTCCAGGTCAGTCTGGGCTGGATTGAAATCCTACCTTGAAACCCCACCCCCCCAAAAAAAAACCCCAACCAACCAACCAACCACCACCACCACCACCAAAAAACCCAACCCACATAATTTTTCTATTTATTTTTTCTTTCCTGAGTGTACTGTGAAGTTTTCCATATGCTGCATGACATGTGATGACTGTGATGATATTTCCTATTTGAATTTATAATACAGTAAATGGCAATAACTAAAGCCAACACAAAAAATTTTTGTCACAGTCAGTAATTCTGAAAGAATAAACTTAGACAAAAAACTGTGGGTGCCACTTTGTACACAGATCAACAATATTGAAGCATGTTTCAACAGTTACAGCGTGATGTCCTGGGGTCTCTTGGGGTCTCCTTTTACTAAAGCGATCTTTTAAAAGAGAATCCACGGGTGATTCTGATATGTCACTAGCTGAGAAAAGAAAGTTGGCTAACACACAACCACAGTAAAGACATTAATAATATTTCTAAGGGAGTGTCTGCATTGTCAGAAAGAGGAAAGAAAAGAATGTAAAGAACTCAAACTGCAAATGGGAAAGTTGGGGGTTATTTAAGTTCAAATTCTGTTTCCCAAATTAAGGATCACATTAACCAGTATGGGAGCCAGGCTTATGACATCGAGTGGAGTGATTTGGAATCAAGAATCAATGCTACCTCCAAGTATGATCTAATAACTGAGAAAATAAAGGTAACATAAGGGGATTTGAGGGCGGCAGAAGCTGATGCAAAGGGCAAAGTTCGGGAATTTGTAGACTGAAATGAAGATGATGAAGCCAGAGAATAGGCTTAGATATGTGTTTTTATGGGCATAATATGGACAAAATTCATAAAGAGCCATGTAAGTACGTTATGTAGGAAAATTCCAACAGCAAGAGTTGCCAAATAGAAACAAGTAGGTTTGAACGGTAAGAGATTTCCTTTAATACTCTGAAGATGGTTCTGGCACAATGTTGGGCAGAGCCTGACTGGGACACTGGATTGGATACATCGGCACTCATTCTAAGCTTGTTCATCGTCCTGTTCCTTTTTCATCCTTAAACATCAAAAGGTTCTCAATTAAGGCGATCCCTCCCCATTTCAGGGCTTCAAGAGACTTTAGTTGCCTATTTAGTTCAAAAGAGGAAGCAGGGCTTGGATCAGGTATTTGATATCTCCATCTATTTCCAGCCATGGGAATTCCCTCACAAGTGGGTAATGTTCAGAGTCTCTCAAGCCTCACTGCACATTCCTGTCCAGGCTTTGCATTCCAGGGCGCTGCCTTCAGAAACACTCTCGGCTGAGACACTTGTTCTAGGACACTTCAAGCCCAGGTTGGTCTCTGCAAGAGTTCACTCTTTCACTCTGAGTTTTCAGATCCAGTCAGCGAAGAAAGCAGCGACAATGCCTCATTGTTTTTTGTAGCTGTCCAGTGCTTAATCTGAGCCTTCACTGCAGGTGGGGTTGTGTAAATGCACCCCAAATTAGTTGACTACACTTGCTCGTGCAAAAAGAGTTTGACATCAGTAATTCTACGTAAGGTTTACCGAAACAGTCCTTGACACGAGGTCCCCAACCATAGGAGAGCAGGAAATACCAAGTCACATCCCTTCCAGTGACACCTATAAGAGCATTTACACTTTAGTTTACCATTCAGACATCCCATCCTCTGGTCCTGCAAGAGAAAGCCAGTCTGAGGGACGACAAAGCAAGGTCCACAAGAGAACCGGATGTCTGAAGTTGTGTCAAAAGTTTACTTGCCAAACCTAGCTGACGCCACTCCTTTGACCAAGGGTGGAAACTTGGGGACATTCTCTGTGTGCTCTCAGCAGCCGATATAGCTCTTATGGACGACTCTTAAAAACATAGCTGCTCCCTTGTCTGCCAAAGCCACTTCAGTGTTCAGAGTTCCCTGCATTCTTTTCTACGAGTCAGGACTAGGGGTAGACCATTTAGCTCAAGTGTTTTTCATTCCAACCGTGGAAATGTACATTTGCTCATTGTGGAATGTTTCCTCACAATGTTGCCTTTTAGAGATTGTGAGGTGGGTGGCCAACAGGGAGTTCTCTTCTGCTTGAATGTTACTGTGCTGAACTAAAAACAATCCAAGTAGCTAGGCTTACATAAGGAAAATCATTCTTAGTCCTGTGATACCCAGAGCTGAGTAAAGAAATCTACTAGGAAAGGAAGGCAAGGAGACATGTCATTCCAGGGGTGGACAACCTCCTTTGTTCTGGCTCACATATTGTGCCTGAAGAACCGTCATCTGTGAGAATGTCAATAATCGTGTTGCTTAATATTGTAATTAGCTCTTTTATGCTGGTCTGCAGTTAAATTTGTCATAGCAGAGTTGACATATCAAAACTGCTGGGACAGTTAGTTGTAACAGAGTTCTATTTACCATTTCAAATTTGCAATTTGGATATGTGGTAAGACCTAATGGTCTATGGTCACTTTTAAGAGGGACAGTAACCCATGACTATTGAATGGTCTTTCCAATTTCTTTCTTTGCAAGGAGAGAGAGAAAGAGAGAGAGAGAGAGAGAGAGAGAGAGAGAGAGAGAGAGAGAGAGAGAGAGAGAGAGAGAGAGAAGGGAGACAGAGAGAATGGGTGCCCCAGGGTCTCCAGACACCACAAATAAACTGTGTATGTATGCACCACTTTGTGCATCTGGCTTTACGTGGGTACTGGGGGATGGAACCCAGGTAGTTAGGCTTTGCAGACAAGAGCCTTAACCATTAAGTAATCTCCCCAGCCCCCCTCATTTCTTGATGTATATCTCTATCATGTTCTAACAGAGCAGTTATTCCCATACCACAAGTCAAGTACAGTGGAATAAAGAAACCTAAATAAAAGTGGGTTGAAAACACCAGTTTCAACAAATATTCCTCACGTAAACACCTATCATTCCTCTCTGATTATAATTTTAAGTTTCTAAATTGTTAGAGAGAGACCATTTTGAATATTTCTTTTTATTATTTTAAGACATTATGTTTGAGAATATATCTTATCTGTAGTTTATTACTCTAGGTAGTTGATAGGTGTTAAGAATGGAACAGTCTATCTGTTCTGTGTATAGACTGGCCCAACCGAAATTGGCAGTGGAATGTTTTTCACTTATTCTCACTTTTCATTGTGTATCTCTCCTCACTTTCCACAAAGCGAGGATGATACCAGGCGTGCAGCATGTTCTCAAGTTACACTTATGCCAAAATGAATCAAATCATTAGTGTTACCTTTCTGCTCCCCAACTTCCCGGTTACCTCTTACTGACGACCCACGCCACTCCAGGGTCCTTCACGGTGCTGTTCCCTCCTGCCAGCACTCTTTGGCTTTGAGCTTCTCAGTATCATACTTCTCTACCTGAACATTTCTTTCATTGAATCTTGTCCAGTAATGGTAACAAGTCTAATGACTTTTTTGTGTTTATAATTTTAAGTCTCATTACATATTTGAAGCCTTTGAAAAACTTAAAGGAATCTTCTCTATCTTAAATCTTATGTCTGGGCAGCCTCTCCCTTACATATTACCCAAATGATATTTTATTTATTCAGGATGCACTAAAAGACAGAAGCCAGTTGATACTGAAAACACACTCTCTTCACAAAAAGTTTTAAAGAAAATATGTTAGATATGTTGTTTGTTCAGCAATTTTCCATGTAAAAGGGAGATTATAAGCAGAGATACATTTGTCTCATCTCACAAAAACTAAAATCGTAAGAAAATAGCAAAATAAAATGATTAAGGAAGGGTTAGCAAAGAGAACCTTGTGTGTGTGTGTGTGTGTGCGTGTGTGTGCCCATGTGCCCTGCCTGTGGAGGGGGTTGGATAGCCTTCTTTGTTACTCTTTCACCTTATTTCTTTGAAACAGTTTCTCACTGAACCAAAAGCTCAATGAGTTTTTTGTTTGTTTTGTCTTGTATAGACTGACTGTCCAACCAGTCCCATTACTCTTTCTGTTGCTGACCCCTTCAGCACTGGGGATAGGAGCATGTGTGGCCACACCTGCCTTGAGGAACCTTTACAGAACCTTTTTCCCAGTCAAGACAATAGTGTGAGGTATGGAGAAGGTAGAATAAATGTAGTTAAGATAACTGAAGTTGACAGTCAACAAACCAATGGGGCACATTTTCAAAGCTAATGATAAGTTCAAGGATTCAAGGTCAGGAGAGTTTCATTCAAGAGACTTAAAACATGAAATGAATAAACTACGGATTATTTCTGAGGATATTTGGAAGACTAGATATATGTCAATGTTTGAATCGGTTTAAAAGGTCAGTTCTCAAAGCTATCTATGCCTTTGACCTGAATCCTGAGCCAACTCTGCAATGCATTGTTAGATGGTTTCTGTGAGTCTAGGAAGGAAAGTGCAGGTCACATGATTCCACACGTCTTCACTCAGAACAAATCCTCACAGGAAATGTACTTCCTTTCATGCACAGAATACCAGATGACTGTGCAGAGTAGTGCTGTATGTTTCTCAATTTCTGTGAAGCAGGTGATGGCATGCCTTAGGACTGACTGTCAGGAAATCACATTATTATGGTCTGAATAATTATGAAGTTAAATGAATTCATTGATGTTTTACAAAAACCACCCAAGAAATTAATTACAGAGTCCAGGAGAACCTTGGGCATGACCATCAAAGACAGGTTTCAAAAGGTCTTAAAATTAGTTCTGTTAGAAAGGCTTTGTTATGAAATTTTAAAAAAGATATGTTAATGGATTTATCAATCCGTGGATAAAAATATTGCTAATTCTGTCAAGGAGGATGAAAGTGCAGAATTTCTAGTTTATATGATTTGCTCAATGGACAAAATACAATTTAATTCCTGTCTGAATTCAAAATTCCACCACAAAAACCCGGGTATGACCCCCCACCATCCTCCTTGGCTGATCTCCAGCCGCACATGCGCTCATGGAAGCTTCCCTGCAGCAGCTGAAACTGTATCAGGCTCATCTGATTTAAAGCACAAGGTTCATTTTGAAAACCAAATTACCATAGTTTTAAACAACACACACTTCAACCCTGATCATCTTTGTCTCTCTGACTCAGTCCTGTGTGGAAAAGACAAACGTCTAGCACAAAGGAAAGAACTTCATTCACTTACCAGTACCTGGCCTTAGCCAGTGGGTTATACTTTCTGGACAGATAGATCACAGGAAGAGGCAGGTGTATGTCCACAAAGCATGGTGGAGGTGATGTGGGATAAGGGGGGGGGGTGACAGGGGTCAGTGTCAGGGGGATCAGTCACGTCATGTCACGTGATCCAGTCTGTCTAAGCATCTAGATGTCCTTTTGAGTTTGAAGTCTTCTCATGTAAAGGAAAGGATCTGTGAGAATAAGTCAAATCTTTGTTTCAAAAATATTCCCATATGAAAGACAAAGGGAACAAAACTTTTGCCAGTAAACAGGAAGGTAAAACAGTTATGTTTGTATAGGGTTTCTGGGGAGGAAGGAGGGGCTTAGGTCACTGATAAAATCATAGCTTTCAACCACTGCTTGGCTTCCCCTAACACTTTGGCTTGGGGAGTTCTGTTTTGAACTAGGAAAAAAATAAAAATAAAGTCCAAAACAGGAAAGGGGAAAGGGTATGGTTCTTTCCTCACTCCTTGTCTCTTACCCATCCCCCACCCTCCGTTGGCTGTGAGAAGGAAACTATTTCAATAGGATCCTTAAATCGTCCGACTTCTGCAACATCCTGGCCTGAGACCATCTTCAGAAAATCATAAAACCTTCAAATGGCTTGCCTTGTGCTCTTTTCTTCATTAGTTTGTTCTGAAATGTAGATGTATGTTTTCCAGTCTATTGTATCCCAAACAAAGGAAAGAAATCCTGTTTGAATAAGGCCAGACTTAACAAATATGTTTTAAAGAAAAAAAATAAAGTGAGGTAGAGACATTTTTATTCAGGATGACTTTTTAAATCTTTAATTTGTATGCATTTTTAGTGTGTGTGACTTTTGGGTTCAGGGTTAGGAATAACTAACCTCAAGTATCAGACAATTTAATATCTTGATCCTTGACCCGTTTCCATGTTATTTATAAACCATTTCTCCAACACACTTATGTGCTATACTCAGCGCCATGCATTTGGGCTTTTTTTAGTCATACATTCTGCACCTTCATCAGCTTTGGCTTTGGTCCCAGTCTTCTGTCCCATGTCCTTCATGGCCTGGCATAGGGGGACCTTCGAGGTCAGTGGGCCCTGGTGAGTTTGTGTGAAAGCAGAGAGTCTGGAAAGACACTCTAAGTGTCCCGTAGTCCTGAAAGATAACTCCACTTTCCCATTTTGCCTTTCACTATGCATTCAAGGCTGTTACCTGTACAAAATTCAGGCACCATTCCCTATCATGATGAAGATGCCTGCACTTTACAGAGGTAACTTCTCTCCTAAGAGCAGATGTGACACCCCACAGTGTTCATCTTTTATACCCAAGCCCAGCGGTCCATACAGCTCATTTCCATCTGCTAAAAATACTATCCATTAAGAGACCAGTGCAACATTTTCTATGTACTGAGATTTCTCTTGCCATAAAGCCCATTTGTGCTGGATATATGGTGACTTCAATTTCAAAGTGTACTTGGCTATCACAAAGTGACCCTGGAAATTGAGCACGTCTTCTTTTCTTAGCAACAAGGTCATGGACAATTCTTAAGTTGAGAGGAAGAGAAATGGGAGGAAAGTGTGAGTGGAGATAAATAAAGTGTACTCAGTAAAGGTGAAGGAGGAAGAGGGAAGAAAATCCTATTGAGCACCTCTAAGCTGTGTGCCTTCTGGGCTCTCTCTAGATTTACGATAAAAGCCTACATTTAAGAAGCCTTTGTGAAAGCTCTTTACATGTGTTTCCTATTTAAGACTCTCATTAACCCTGCATTAGGCACTGTAACTATTCCCTTTCACAGATAAGGAAACTGAGGCACAGAGAGGTGAAGTAACTCCAGCTAGGTCATAATATGTCATGGCAGAGCCAGGATTCAAGTCCCGACAATTCTCTTTACACTGTATTTTATCGTCCAAATGCTATAAAGACACCTGTGATATTTGCATTTTAGCGTTGCTAGCTTAGACATTTCTCCCACCCTTCCTAACTCCTCTTTGTTCTTTCTGAGTTTATGGCAAGCATTGCCTTTGTGCAGGTATTTAATATTTTTTTTATTTTATTTATTCATTTTCAAGCAGAGAGAGAGAGAGGAGAGAGAGAGAGAGAGAGAGAGAGAGAGAGAGAGACAAAGAGCACACCAGGGCCACCACCTTGTGGGTCTGGCTTATGTGGGTACTGGGGAATTGAACCCGGGGCCTTAGGCACTGGAGGCAAGTGCCTCAACCACTGAGCCATCTCTCCAGCCCGGTATTTAATATTTTTAAATCAAAATATGCAATCATTCTTTGGAATCCTGGAACTTCAGGATGATTAAGTGTGTGGCTATCCTCCATATGCACTGCAAGCTCCTGAGGGCTTGAGCCGTAGGAAGGGAACAGATGGATCCGTAGGGACATTCTAGACACAGGGTTGAATATTGCTGGGTGCTTGGATCTCAAGCACCAAGCACCAGAAAATAAGATGTCACTATTTACACGAGTTTCTTTGTTTTATAAAAGGCTAAAGTGAGAGTCCCTGTATCTATAACATTTTAGTGGTTTAATAGGCTAGTTATGAATTACAGAAAACACAGGAGAGAAAATCAGATTGATGGGATCCTTGGAGCTGAGAACAGTGAGAAACAAAAGCAAAGCATCACTCACCCAAGACGGAGGAAAACATATTTAACTGATGTCTAATTTTAATTACTGTGATTTCTCATTTAATTCTTTAGGAGTCTCCATGTTTGCACAAATCAACCTAAAAGAGAGTCTGAAAGGTCTTTGAGGTCTTTGGATCTACTCAGCCCAGACATACATGTCATAAAATGACAAATGAGACATCACATTATGTTTCTTAAGAAAGATAGTAAAAAATGGAAGAAGAGGATGGAAAAGCCCCACATGAAGGGTGAACTCAAGCTGGATGATCATCATGCAGAAGGGGAGGACGGTGCACATGTACACATACACACATATGCTTTGCACACACCGTTTATATCAGGGCTTGGGCTATGGCTTTTGCCCTGCTGGTTGAAAGAGATAATTTCCACAAAGTTAGCAGAAGTATATCTTGTGAAAAACGGGCTCAACTCTGCATTGGCTGTGTGACTTCTGCTGTCTGTACCTCCTGCCCAAACTTACCCCTGTGGTGGTTTGAACTAGGTGCCATCCATAAACACATGTGTTTTAAATGCTTGGTCTCCAGCTAATGGCTGGTGGAAATTTGGAAGGTGGACCCTTGATGGAGGTGTGTTTCTGGGGATAGATTTTGAGGCTGATTAGCCCCTCGCTTGCCAGTTTGGCTTTCTCTCATGCTTCGGTTTTCCACCTGATGTGGAAGAGGTAATATCCAGTCTCTGCTCATGCCATATCCCCCTGCCACCATGAAGCTTCCCCTTTCTGTCATAAGCTGTTTCTGGCTGGGTGTTTGTCTCAACACCTCCACAAATTATATCTGCTAAGCATTTTTGGATGTAGAAATATTAAAAATAAGAAACTAGGGATTGTACAGAGTCATGAATTTTTAGATATTCATTAAAAGGAAAGCTGAATGATATTTACCGTGGAAGTTATTCTTTTAAAATATGTAATATATATGTATATTTATGTATATTTATTTATGAGAGAGAGGGGATAGACAGGCACACCAGGGCCTCCTACCAGTGCAAATGAATTCCAGATGCACGTGCCACTTTGTGCATCTGACTTTTCATGGACACTGAAGAATTAAGCCCAGGCTGTTAGACATTGCAAGCTAGTGTTTTTAACCACTGAGGAAATCTTTCCAGCCCCAAAAGTTATTCTTTTTATATCAGTAAATAGGTGTCTAAACAATCACTAAACACTAAATGGGCATATTAAATAAGTATTAGTGAGCCTTCTATCAGCCAGACCTGACCAGTAGTTCCAGCTTCCCCACTGTGTGATTTCAGTGTTTTCTGGATTTAACAAACAAACAAACAAACAAACAAACAAACAAACCAAAATGAACAAACAAAGACCACCAGGACCTCAAGGGGACCAGGAAGGATGCAAAGATATGGTGTCAACTATTAATCCTTCATACTGTCAACATTCAGTTCATGTGAGTCCCTGTCACCTGGTCATGTGTTGCCTGAAAGCTTCTATGAAACTGTAAGGAAAACACCCACAACTTTGTTTTTTAGCTAGACTTGAAAAACCCAGATGCTGAGAAGGTAGGGAAAGAACTATTGTTGTTGTTTTTTTTTTTTTGCAAGAGGCGAAATGTGATTGAAATACCACACTCAATGTAGAATAAAATACAAAGTAGGTATAGAAGAAAAGAGAGAAGTACACCCAAACATCCCAAAGGTAACCCTCCAGGTAGATTTCTGAAACCTAGAAAGATGCTCCTGAATAGATGCTAATAACTTGTGTGCAAATGGTCCTAAACAGCTCCAGGTTGTCCCCATGGTTCCTGGCATAGCTACTGGTCTGGGGACACCCGGTGAGAACCTGTACTGACCTGTGTGAACCAGATGTTCTCTTGGGTTGGTTAGTATTTTGGTAATTATCAGCATCTCCACTAGAGGGCAGCAGGTGGAAAGGGGATGATGTTAAAATGGATTAACATGGAAGGTTGATGATGGTAGTTGTCAAAGAGGAGAACCTTTGGTAATTAGTGGGTTTCCATTTCCCAGAGAAGCCAGGGATGGGGAGTGGACTTTGGCATCAGTAGGAAGCTGGAACAGAGTTTGCCAAAGCAGCTATTTTCTGCGAACACACACACACACACACACACACACACACACACACACACACACTCATACACACCATGCAAATTCCAAAACATCTCTCCAGTTCTCCTCCATCTGTAGATACATATGGGGCTCATGAATCTATAACTTTCAAAATATATAGGGATAGCCAAAACTTCTTTTAAGAGCGGTCAGGGCTGGCACCATAAGGTACTCTGAGGTCCATTCCTCTCAGCAGACTAACTTTGCTAACTTATTACACATTTAAGCTATCTTCAAAATAATGGCAAATTTATCTCATCTCCTAACATGCTTTAGAAAAGGAAAGGGCAGAGGGAATTCCAATATAAACTTTTCAAAGTGCCATGCTCTTAATTCTCACTTACAAGCCTGGAGATAGGTTTTTACACCGCATCAACAGTTCAAGCAAGGTTGCCTTGCAATGGTGAGACAAGTAGCTGGGACTTTTGACTTGTTCACTGTGTTCTATCCCAGCATGCAGTGCCTTTTGTTCAATTCCGTTCTTTCCCAGAATCTATTAAGAAACAATCCTTTGGTCTGGAGAGATGGCTCAGCGGTTAAGGCACTTGCCTCCAGTGCCTAAGGCCCCAGGTCCCACATAAGCCAGACCCACAGGTGGTGGCCCTGGTGCTCTCTCTCTCTCTCTGCTTGAAAATGAATAAATAAAATATTTTTAAAAAAGAAACAATCCTTTTACCATATAATTGAATGAAACTCTGAGAATGACGTCAAGGTCAGTTCCACGCAGAGCAGGAACGGAGGCAGGAATACGAAAGCATAAGCTGCAATGATGGTCAACAAACCCATCCCACACTTACCTGCTAGGGCTCCAGGAAGTGGGAGGAAAAGGGAATCGCTGTAATTTGTGACTACTGGTGAGGGTTCATGTCAGGGTCCCACTTTGGTCACCAGGGAGGACGCAGTGACTTCCTAAGGGTTGCAACCTGATTCACACAGCACAAATGGATGATCACTCAGGTGAGAAAGGCAGCGACACTTCTTAGTTTGCAATGGTTCAAGGTTGTCCACTGAACTGCATTGAACAGGTTGCTTTCAGTCAAGTGTACAGGCAGAGGCTGTGTCTTCATCTCACCCCTGCCAGTAACTGTTTTGAATTTTGAATAATTCATGGAACGCTTTCAACCTGGACTTCCTCATCAACAGAGATGCATGGTCTTGAAGCTTCCAGCCAGAGGAACACCAAGACACTGAGAGGATTTCCAAATTCTTTTAAATTGTATTCTAATGTTGAACATCCAAGAGACTCACATACGATGCTCAAGTGTACCTTTTGGGTAATGGGGCAGTTTTCCATAGCCTTTTACAGTTTCTGAAATACTAGATAAATTGATCAATTATTAGTATGTAGCCTTCTTCCCGCCTCCCCTGGAGGCCCTTTCTGCTCTTCTGTTTCACTACATTCCATGCAGGGAAGCTCTCTGACCACAGAGTTCTCATTTCTTCTGTTCACTGAAGCATTACAACCACTTAGACTAGTACCTGGTAGATGGTAGGTAACATTTGTTGAACGTATTGTTAATTCCTGGTAATTTTATGAAAAGTCTCGTTTTATGTTTTCAAGTGAGAGAAGGTGAAGCTAATCAGTCCACCTCAGAAAGGACACAAGGTCATTTCCAGTGGATTCTCAATTGAAATAAGAGATTTTATTTCCATTGTCAGGTGACTAAGGGCTGATGCCATACAGAGCATCGTTCCTCCTCATAAGTATAGTCATCCCCTGATATCCAGAGAGGATTGGCTCTAGGATTTCCCACATGCTAGAGTCTGTGGAGAGGCTCAAATACCTTATATAAACAGTGTGTATTGTATATAACCTATTGATGCTCTCTATGCTTTAAATAATCTCTGTGTTACTTTAAATGCCTTATATAGTGCAAATGATATATTAATAGTTGTACTGTATTAATGAGAATAGTGGACAAGAAAAAAGTTAACATGTTTAATATAGGTGCAAATTTTTAAAAAATGCTTTTTTGGAGGGGCTGAGGATGCAGCTCAATCCAAGAATGCAGAACATATGGATTTGAGATTTTAAAATAATGGGAAATTTCTCACAAGGAGCCTGGAAGTGCCAACAGATCCACCTGTCAGCTGTTTGCTTCACTTATGGCATGGTCATGTGATAAGTCCACATGTCTTAATGTAACCTTTCAAAAGGCTGTTTGGTTTCTCTAGGGGCAAAAAGCAAGTATGAAGACTGATCTCACACCAATTCTATTCCTTCCAACAGCTGCCTCGGTAGTTATCATATCCTCCCCCGTGCTTTTCACAAGAAATCCTCATGAACCATTCGGATTGTTCCAGGAGCCTTGGATTCCAGAGGCTGTCAAGGGACTTGCACACTCATGAAGATTTGTTAACGATGCTTGAGCTGTGGCACTCCTCATGAACAAGCATGAGTGACAGGCTTTAAACGGGAGGTTCTAAAACAAATGTGACTCATAACCACTAGAGCAGCAGAGCCTACAGCTCACAGCTCTCATTCTGTGCAACCTTCCAGTGCAGAGCGAGCGTGGAGTTGGTCAAATTGTACAGCAGGTTTAGAGAGAAGTCCTGTAGTCTTTAGTGTAAATGTGGCCCCAACCAGCTCAAAAGTTTTTATGTGGAATTTCCTGGTTAGGGGCTATTTCATGTAGAACAAACCTAAAAATTCTGGCTCTTTAGTGACAATCAACTCAATCTCCTTCTTACTAGCAGTGAATAAAGAAGGCAGAGTTCTTCATTGTATGTACAATGTCAGATTCAAAGCTTAAAACAGCTCGGAAAGCTCTCAATTTTTCTTTTTGGATGAATCAAAAACATACCAGAATATTCTCAGAATGGGGCTTCTTCTTTGACCTTCTGTTTACCCTTGATATTTATGTTTATACTTAAAGAAATCTGGGTTGAACTTTTTTGGTTCTTCTTTTTCTTGTTTGATTATTTGTGTCACAAGATATTGGAAAAAAAAACACCCTTCAAACCTGAAGTCGTTCATTCAGATTAGATAGCACTTTAAGAACAGTTCTGAAAAACAGTACTATTTTAAGCTGTTTGGAATACTAACGGTTAGCATGCACCTTACATACTTCTGGCAAAAGTGCAAGAATATGTGGTATTACATGAACTTGTGTTAGTCATGATTAATCAATTGCTAATTCCTAGGCACAGCCTTACCTGTATGGTCCAACTGGTTTGCTACTGTCTGGTGTAGAGGCAGTTTGCTTTTCTTGAGACACCCACAACCTTTGTGTGCATTCTATGCATACATCCATTATGGAATATCTTACCCCATCTCTTTTTTCCTTGTACCATTTCACTTACCTAGAAACCTCTTATCCTCTTAACCTTAACTCCTGGGTTTCTAGCAATTGGCTCAAGAAAATCTTAGATAACTAAATAAACGAATGAGCCAATGAAAAGAGAAAGGACGTACTTTAACCACATACATAACTATTCGTTTTACTTTTAAAACTACCTAAACCTATTTTGTCTGATTTCAGAGCCACAACAGGCTATGGCCAGTTCATCTTGCAACCTCTGGATCTAGACCAATGGTTCTCATTTGTAACTTCTTTGCACCCAGGTAGGGGAGACTTGGCAGTGTTTGGAGAAATTTTGGATGTAAAGAGCCGAGGCGGGGGAAAGGGGACGTGCTACTGGTACCTAGTGTGTACAAGTCACTGAAGCTGCTCAGGATAGTGACAGGAGTGTCTTGTCCCCAACCCACCCCCATCATGGGAGTTGGCAGTTGGCAGGTGGGGCTTGAAAACCTTCAGTCACGCCCTGGCCTGACACAGTGACAGGCTCTCTCCCAATTGGTCCTCACCCCTTTTCACCTAGTTTGCAAAACCATTTGAGGTCGGCACGTGTCCATATAAACTCTAGGCACAGCATCATCGTTTTCAAACAGCCAATGTGCTTGTCGGGAGGAGATCGGCCCTGCTTCAGAGGCTGGATGCATTCCAACTCCTAATGGTTGAAACCACTTGTGTCCTAGTTACTGGCTCTGTTCCTTCCTCCACAACCATCCTGAGCTTTCTGCCTTGACCTGTTGCTAGCACCAGACATGCTTCTGGACCTGCTCTGGCTCGTATCTCCAGTGGGAGACCTGTAGCTCTCAGCTCCTGCTTGGAAAGGTCCCCTCCAGTCTGGCATCTTGAGGGCTGCCAAGGGTCTAGAGCTGTAAAACTCACTGGAAACCCATTGGTTGGCATCTTGTTGCCACTGAGAGAGCTTCAAGCTGACATTTCCACTGTTAGGTTGTCACTCCCATATGACTAAAGTCGTTGCTTTGCTTACTCTTTGTGTCTACTTCATTCTTTGGGGTGGTGAGGCAAGAAAAAAAAATCTGGCTCTGTCATAAACATGCTATAATGCATAGAACATCTACCACCCCAGAAAATAGATCTGACCTAAAATTTCAACAGTGCCTACCAAGAATATGAAATGTTCACAGAGACCCTTGATCTCTGAATCTATTGGAGCCATATGTTTTGTGAGGTCCTGCCAAAAATATTTTCCCAATTAAGTATCTCTTATAAGAAAGTACTCAGTGTACCATATAAAAATACTTCTTTAGTGAGTTATCATCCTTAAACATATGCAATGTAGCCAAAAAGAAAGGATATAGGAATTTTCTGGTCTGATTCTTAATCACTGACCAAGGCAAATGTACAGTTTGTCCTGTTTCTTTAGGAAAACAAAACAAAACAAAACAAAACAAAAAAAAAAACAGAGAGTATTTATGTGTCTCTGTGCAGTTCAATAATGAACTGTCTGAGTTCTGAAATTTTTCATGTTCTTTTTTTTTCTTATGATTAAGGCTCTAAGGAGATCAGCTAGACAAACCTAGATGAATTTGAAAGTCAGCTGTTTAAATGAAGTCCAAGGAAACAAAAGAGCACAGGCTAGTTCCATCATTTGTCTTAAGAAAGCCATACATGAGTGCGGGCAGTAAGGCATGAGGTGACAGACTGCTGTCCTATAGAGAGAGATAAAGAATTAGTCAAAGCCCCCTCCTGTCTGCCACAACTAAACATTTTCTTCTTACTAATAGAAATTATTCCTTAAGTAGGTGCCTTGAAGTATCACACTCGGATTCTTCTGCAGCTCAGACTCCAACAGTATCTCATGGGTCCCAGAAAATATCAATTCCAAGAACACAGAAGTGCTTAGATCAAAGAGAAGAAAAGACATTCAGGCATTTACTTTGCTCATTGTTGTCAGGCCTTTTAAAATTACTTGTTCCATGAAAACCTTATGTGGACATGCACTGTGTAACAACTGGATGATCACTCTCTGAAGCTGTGTTTGGACAAGGATGGCCCCAGCATGCCTTGGCAGGTCAGCTCTGAACATCTGTTCTTTAGTCCTAAAATTGTCTGACCCAGCTACTCACTCTTTCTTGAGCTGGCTGTAATTGATACAAAGTGTTTTCATGAAACAGCAATCTATATTCCTCCATTGTCCTCTCTTGATGGGATGATAAACAGAGATTAACCATCACTGAGAATCTCTTACCTATAATTATACTAGTACTTTGAATGCTACCTCACAAGCTTCCTGAGAAGAACAAATGGATTTAAAAAATACTATGCCATCAAATCTTTAAAAAGGCAAAATTTTGTTACTTCAACATAGATGAACTTTCAGGACATAGTCTTTAATCAAATAAACTACTACATGATGAGCACATAATTTCACTTGTAAGTGGAATCTAAACAAAGTTGAACTCAAGAAGTAGAGAATAGAATAATGGTTCTAGAGGGTGGAGGGTAGGGAAATGGCAAGGGCATGGCAGGAAGGAGCAGGTTCATTCAGACAGGAGCAAAACGGTCTAGAGACCGACTCTAGATGTACATCTATAAAGATGTCTATGGGCATCTTTCAGGAAGTCTTTTCAATATATACCATATATATGACTATCGATAATAATGATGTCTCTAAAAATTACTAAATGTTTATTTTATGCATTCTAATGCAAAAGATGGATATGATCATTAGCTTGACTTAAATAAATACATTTCTCAAACATCATGTTGCACTATGTGTGTGTATGTGTGATTTACCATATATTATACAAGATAGAAATGGGAGTAATTTTCTCCGAGTGAGTTAAAGCTGATAGAACTAGAATGTAGACACACACACATTTGATTTCCAAAGGCTGTGTTTTTAGTTTAATTATACTATTTCACTGTTATTGTGATGGCTAATCTCTGACTTGTCTACTTGACAAGATTTAGATTCATTACAGAAACAAATCTTTGGGGAAGGCCTGGGAGAGGTTTTCTAGATTAGAAGAAATGAGGTGGGGAAAAAAAGGTGGGCAGCACAATTCCATGGTCAGGGGAACCCTAGACGGAATACAAGGGCGAGATCAAGCTAGCAGGACACTCATCACTTTCTGCTTCCTCACTGCGCTGAATGTGGCCAGCTGTCTGGTGGTCCTGCCACCATGTCGTCCCTGGAGCTATAAACTGAAAAAAAACTCTTCCTCCCATAAATGGATTGTTGTCAGGCATTTTGTCCCAGCAATGAAAAGACTGAAGGTAACTGATAAAGCTATCTAAATATTTTTATTTATTCATTTTCAAGCAGAGATGAGTGAGAGAGAGAGAGAACGAGAGAGAGAGTGAGCGAGTATCAGGGCCACCACCTTGAGGGCCTGGCTTATGTGGGTCCTGGGGAATTGAACCCAGGGCCTTAGGCACTGAAGGCAAATGCCTTAACCACTGAACAATCTCTCCAGCCCTGATAAAGCTATCTAAACAGAATCAGTCAAAGCCCCTTCGATGCAACAACTGCAAATAGGTACGTTACTGATCACTGCCCATCAGAACAAGCGTCTCCTGATCCTTCCACATGTTTTCAAGAACATTTCTCATCAACAGCCTTGTTCAGGTTTGTTAACACTCTTCCTAAATCATGATGTGTGGAAATCACTAGATTATTCTAGATAAGCTATGGTCAGCGCAGCTACGCTAGCTCACTTGGCAGTGACATCATAACAGGCTAAATGCTGTTATAAACACTTGGAATGACTTAAAAACTTTTAAATTTCATTTGATTTTATTTTTTAGTGGTTGCTGTAAGCCAGAGCTCCTACTCATTTCCTTTGGGAAATTGATTTTTCTTAATCCTATAGTAAGCTGTCAAGAATTCTGAATATCAGCAGCTTTGATGAGGAACAATCTGGCTGTCTGCCTTCCCTGTCATCCCTGTAGTTGCTGCTCAAAATAAAAACAAAGAAAACCCTAGAGAAGGTCTCCCACAAAGGCCTGCAGTCCAGGCATGGCAAGGACGACGTCCTTTCAGAGGGTCACATCTCTATCTATGAAATGGCTGAAAAAAATCTTAGAGTTGAAAGGGACTGACTTCTTTCTGTAAAAAAAATTTTTTTGTTATTTTTTTGAGGTAGGGTCTCTCTCTAGCCCAGGCTGACCTGGAACTCATTCTGTAGTCCCAGGATGGTCTTGACTTCATTTCTTCCTGTATTGGTGTTTTAAGAGAAAAAAAAAAGCAAGCTGTCTGAGGAAAAAAATACCATGTGAAGAATTGATTTTAAAGCAAATTTGGGATATCTTTTTTTGCATTTGATGATGTGATCATCCAGTTCTGTCAGGAATCCCTCTGACATTATGTACAAAAGCTCTTAGTTTCTTTATCTTATATATTTTATAAAATGTTTACAGAAAGCTGGGCATGGTGATACATGTCTTTAATCCCAGCTTTCTTTTCTTTCAGACAGCTTGCTTTTTTTTCTCTTAAAACATCAATAGAGGAAGAAATTCAAATGAATCAAAGCTACTGGTTCTTATAAGCCTGGTTTCATTTTGGTTATCTGTGTGGATTGATCCTATTGAAAAAATGATCCAACAGCATGGTTGTAATGGACTCAAATACTATATGAAAACAAAGAATGCTTGTCTTATGAGAATCAAGGAAGCTGTGGGTAAAGAGCCTTGGGTTTTGAAAGAGGTGGACTTGTATGAATTAGCAGTGTGTCTGTGCTGAGAATCTGTAGACATGTCAGCAGAGACAGGACCTAGGTTTCCTTTCATTTAATGTCTTCTATCATGAGGAATTCCATGAGCAATGAAGCAGAGAAGATCCAGAGTTGATTCTACGGCATGTTTCTGACACCTCTCCACTTTAGTATATAAGGCCTGATGACCACAGAGCTGGCCTGTGCTATGGATGTAGTATTATCAATGATCCAAGAGACATTTTCCAATCTTTTCAAAGTGGAAGAGGTGGCTTCATCCCTTCCACACTTTCACTATTGATTAAACTTCAGAAAGATATCTATTCACTTTAGGAAGTTACCCATACTTCATCCAAAATTTCCTTTAAAATATGCATGTAAACATGGAATATAGGTATTGTGCATATCCTAATAAATTTATAGAAAATACAATTTTAATAATTAATGTAATTTTATATACAAAAATAATGTAGTCTCACATGAGAAACATATTATATGTAATGAGTATGAATTTTAGAATCTCAGAGGATTTATAGTTCACAGATGTGACCATGATTCTTCTGTTTTTGTGGTTCTGGGAACTGAATCCAGCCTGAGATCCACTTGTAGCCAGTCACTGATATTCTTTAGCTAGGATGATGAGAGAAGCACAAAGAAACATCTAGCAATCAGCTTAAGTTCCCAGAGCCATGGACACTACAGTTGGTTGGCTATCAGAAATGTCCAGGATGTGCCATTTTGGCAAAGTTTCTATTTTAAAGCAAACAGATTCATTTTACCTGGTATTTATCACAACACAATTATTTCTAGGCAAAAGCACTTAAATATTAAAATCCATGTTCTCTTGATATGATCTCTTGGGAAGTGACTGTCTGTCCATGTTTGTATGTTAGTCTAAAAATTGGCCACAGTTCTGACCAGACCAGGCTTCTTAGTACAGTCTATCAGGTACTTCAGAGCATGACTCTACTTACCTCCCAGCCTTGCCTCTTGCATGGCCCATTCAACTTTAGTGTACAAGTTATCCCTTCTCACTCTACTTGGCACATCACCCTATGGAAGAGAAAGTAGTGTGCACCCTGGGCTCAGGTTGCTTAGGTTAGATTCCCACTAGCTGTTTGAACTTAGTCATTCCATTAAATCATCCTTTGTGTCCTTGCTTAACCCAGAGTAATAGGAGGATTTTCCTCTGAGCGTTGCCATGTAGAAAAACTGAGGAAATACAGAGAAAGTATGTAGAACTGGAACCAGGATAGCATTCATATGGAATTAGAGATAAAATATTGCTATTATAACAATGAGTTGATTTAATTCTCTCTCCACACCCCACCTACCAACTAGCTCTATGACTGTGGCTCAGGTTGAATTGTTTTTCTGGGATTAACGCCAGCATCAGAATCAGCTCATTAGAGATAAACTTGCTGTATGAATCTGATTTAATTTGATGGATAGTAAAAAGCAAGAACAGTAAGACCAGACTCCCAATTTCTGAGCAGCTTCAATTAATTGTCAAGATCATAATAATGAAGCTGCATCTTGTTTATCAAAGTTTATGATATCATGGCTTGGTGGCTGACAACATCTGACACATAAAGCAACCTCTTCAAGGTAGTCTTTGTAGTCATTATCAAAATTAACTTATGGTGTGTGGAGGGAGGAGATGGAGAGAGAGATGGCTCAGAAGATAAAGGCACTTGCTTACAAAGCCTGTAGGCCACATGGCACATGCATCTGGAGTTGGTTTGCAAGAGATCCTGGCATGCCCATTTTTCTCTTTTTCCTCTCTCAGAACAATAAATAGAAATATTAAAAAAATAAAATTAGCTTACAAAACTTCTTTGTGCAACTGAACTGCTTCTATTGGGCATGTACCGTTATAAATTAAATCGTACGTATCAGTTTAGTTTGCATGCTTATTTGGCTTTTTAGGTTTGTAGTAACTCAACTCGAGGCCCATAACAGTTATCCATAATTGCACACTTATGTGCTTTGGCTGTGCTAGGTGCTTTACTCACTGAAGGCTTTAAATGAGCCTTTTCTCCCATGTAACTGAAGAGAAGCCCATGGCCCAGGGAAGGTAAGAAACCATCAAAGCCCTCATAGCAGATACTGTCAGCACTCTGCTGGTGCAGATCCTTTGCCAGTTCTTCATGCTTTCTCTCCGGCTCTTTCAACTTTGCCAGCAGTCTGCTTTCTACCTACACTTGGAGAGCTGATAGTGCCTGAGAATTTGCATTCTTGAGGTCAGCCCTTATCTACCAGCTAAAATGATCTGGATGACTCTGGAGGGGACTGAAGGAAATACCTACCTCTGTCTCAGACCTCTACCCACCAAAGATTATATTTCATATTATACCCTTGGTTGGTTTCTTAACCTTTTTGGTCTTCTTATTCCCCCTATTTCCCATCAGTTCCTTCCAGGAACATTTTTTTAATAACCCACCTTTCATATAAATCATCGTCTCAGTGCCTGACTTTTGGAGAACTCAACCTACCAACTTCACACAGCTCATAAATGGCATTCAAATGCAAATCTGACCAAGTTCAAGATCACAGCTCTGACATCGCTCATCTAAATGGTTCCTCCTGACTACAGCACAGAAGGAAACAGAAATCAGATGTGACAGGTGTGAATGGTATGGAAAATTCCTCTTCCTAGTCCTATTCCTCAAGCATCACTGTATGTGCTCAGAGCACCTGAATAGCCTCTCCTGATAGAGCCAGCTTCTGACTGACTGCTGCTGCCCCAAGAGAGAGACCAGAGCAGGAAGGACTTGATGAATAACTGGAGGCCAGCTTCTGAAATCAGTCAGAAGGTATACAATATTCATTGAGAACCAACGGTGCTCTTAGGGACAGTTCCAAATCACTTCATGTCAGCCTAGCATTTCAGGTTGTCCCTGTATTATTTTATGCTTTAAGTCATCTCTTTATGTTTCCCACATCGAAGAATTCTGGTTTGGGGCTTGTTAGCAAAATATTTCCTTCAAACCTCTTGGAAAACTCAGCCCCTTAAATTCAACAAATGATTTCATTCTAGACATACCTCATATTGATGAAGAAGTTTAACATTCTTCTATTTTCCTTTAATCTTATTCCTTCTTTCCTTTCTTTTTTTTGACCCAACGCTACCATCTGATGGCAAGGGAAAACAGCAGGTTCTTTGCCTTTTATACCCAGAATGGCTATCTGATGTTGACAGGTGAGCACGGCCAGTACCTATTTCCCTCTGTTCCCCTTTCCTCAGTAAGCTCACTCCTGGAAGAGAGTCAGACTTAGTGGTGGGGCAGAGCTAGTCAACCAAACATCCAGAGTACAATGTTGGTCTCGCTAACAGAGAAAAGGGCCCCGTGATATACCAATTTGTCCGCTTAGCCAAGGCCATCTAAGCATGGCATCTTGGGTACTTTGCTACATTCCACCCTTAGCAAACTGATCAGAACAAACTGTCATAGGATAAAGCTCCTACACTGACTAACTCTTTCTTGAATCCCTAGAACCTCCCACTCTCTTCACCACATCTTCTCACCACTAACTGCTGTGAAGAAAAACATGGCTCTCTGTCTCAAACCAAGGCAGCCATGGGTCAATGAAGAAACAATGACAAATGTTAGGCAGCTGCAAAAGTAGTCCTTTCCTAAAATATGACTTCACATTTGAGGAAAGCAAGGTTCTTTAAAATCTGGCATGATGAGAGCTGTGCATGGTGGCATACACCTTTAATCCCAGCACTGGGGAGGCAGAGGTAGGAGGAGATCATTGTGAGTTTGAGACCACCCTGAGACTACATAGTGAATTCTAGTTCAGTCTGGGCTAGAGCGAGAGCCTCCCTGCCCCCCCAAAAGAAATTTGGCATGATGAAACATGAGGTCTGTCTTCATTGAGGTGATTGTGTCATTAATATTTACATGACTAGCCAAAAGCCAAATAATCCAGGTACAATTTCTCCTTCCATAAGTTTGTAAGATTTGGCTAAAACTTAGGAGATGCACAAAATATCATTTTTTCATATTTGCAGATCAAGAAATTAAGGATTTTATCAGTATAACATTTACTTTCAACCTCGTCATTTTCACATTTCATACTAGAAAATTGAGAAGACTTGTTATTTAAGGGAATGAGCTGAAAAATTTGACTGGTTTCTTTATAGGCTCCCTAATCAGGCTCTTTCAAAATCTGAAGTTCAATGTCCAAAGGAACAGAGACAATTTGGATTTAGGATCTACTGACCTCATTATATCTCTCTGTGTCTGTTGATATTTGAAGAGATTTATCACACAGGTGGGGCACAGGTAAAGATGCTGGCTGACCAGGTCATTCAGTGTGGGATATTGACCAGCGGCAGGTGCATAGGGGAGAGAGGTCAGTGATTTGCAAGGGGGTTGGCAAAGTGTAGAAAGGGTATCAGCCTCATAGGCATCTATGTTCAGGGCAGAGTTCTAGATCTGATGATGGCTGGTATATATAATAAGAAAGTGAAATAATTCCATCCCCAGAGGAAATACCTAAGTCACAATTTCTACCATTGCACAGCTATTTTCAGACCCTTCTTACTGTAAGGAGAGTTCAGTTTAGCCTCTACCCTGCTTAGAACTAGACATATAGAGCAGCAGAGACCATTGTGGGCCAGGACTAGAGAAGTCCGAGGTCTAGATGTTGATGCTTATTCATTTATTCAACAAATAATGATGCTAGAGAATGGGGGATGTAGAGATAAGCAAAGCCTTCTTCCTAGACGTGAAGGTCTATCAAATTTTATATCTATAACACTTAATTACTTAATAGTATTTCATCGTGTCAGCCATTTGAAGCCAATTAAATTGCATCTATTTTGCGTTCAATCCAGGCTTGTTATACAACCTGAAGCACAGATGTCATTATAACGTCATTAAAAAAATGGTTACACAACAAATGCCAGGTCTCTACACACTCCCTTTATCCTTTTGGTGAGGACTTCTGTAAAAATATCCTGAAGCTCTTCTCTAGTTCCTGAACCTTGACCCACCAGGTTATCTTATAGGCAATCCCACCATGGAAACGTAATGCAGACATGGTTAAGGTTAGGGCAAGGCTTAAGCAGAAACAGAGATTCCTGATACTTGTATCTGATTATCTGATGAAAAGTTGTGGATTCATTTTGAACAAATTTGGGCACTCAATGTCAGAAGAAACTCTGAGGTCTAGGACTTCTGTGTCTGTCAGTAGTCTCCAGACAGGGTACCAAGGAGCACTGTCTTTGTATGACCAACTGTGTGATCAACAAGCATTCATGTTATATGTCATCCTGCCTTTAAGCTAACTACAGGTGATGAGGAAGCTTCACTCTGGGTTTGGAGATGATGTTACTGGGAAAGATGATATGTAACTGTAGGGCCTGCTGTTTATGAAAGCCAAGGGCAGTTATTAGGATCCTGGCAGAGCACTGTGGATAAACAGAAGATAAGCCCCAAGGGTGCCTTTGTTGATGATTCTGAAATGCCTACAGCTCTTCATATAGACTTTAAGGGTAAGGTTTCAACTGAAGCAGCTGTAGGAACATAACCCAGTTAACTTCAAAATACAGTGAAGACAAATCACCAAACACAGAAGAGGAATCCCTGAGATGATTTTCCCTGGGAAAAGGTGTTTTTTGATTCTCTGGGCTTTACCTAGTTGTGGAGGATCTTTGGCAGAAGCAGAAGCTGAATGTTCCTGTCCAAGCTAGTATGGGCCTCTGCATAGATGAGCCTGGGTTAGCCTCTAGCCAGAAAGGCAGGTGTGCCTATGAACAGCTGTTTTTTGCAGGCACCACACACCGAATAAGTGATGTGTACCTCTTTCCTGTCTACCCCATCGCAAGAGCTCCAGTTTGGGCTATGACCTCAAAATAGTGTGGGGATAGTTTGTAAACCTGGAAAAGCCGGAGATCCAAAGTGGATGGATAGAAAGTCTATCATTAGCATGTGTCAACTGGGACTCTTCATGGGAGGTCCCAGGCCAATTTATTAATTAGCTGAGATCTAAACTTAATCATTCACCCCACAAGATTCTTTGTAGGGCTGAGCCAAAAGCCTAGCCAAGCTTCCTGCTTCTGCCTGGTGCAAAGCTCCATGACTCTCAATGCATCCTATGAGGTACTCCAGCAATGACAGAATATTTAGGAGTTTGTCAAGGTTTTGAAATCTAGTTGCGAATGTCCAGAGACTTCAGTGGGGGAGATAATTCAGGTCTTTGTCTCCATGGTGGATTCTGCACTATATAATAATCTTAAGCATGTCACAGACACATGCAGATGTGAGTGGATGGCCATGCGACTTGGGCTAGACACAGGAGCTCTGAAAAGTGAAGCAGAAGACAGATGTCTTAGATAATTTGCTGGTACTCAGGCTCACCTTATTCCCCAGCAGAATGGTACTACCCTGAAACTCATACCACTTCACTGCCAAAAGGCTGAACTGTGTTCTCTGATGTCACGATGTTAAAGTGAGTCATTGTTAATATTGATAAAATTTAACTAAAAGTGTGGAAACTTAGCAATGGATGGAGTAAGAATGCACTGATAATTCCCAATGTAACCGCTTGAGTGGAGGTATGAGGGCTGGGGGAAGATATGCTGTAACCCCAAGGAGGAAATAAGAGAATCTTCTAAGGGTGGTTGGTGGTTATGCTTTTTATAGGCTTCCCTTTGCCTCAAACCTGAAGATGTCTTCTCAAGCCTGCGGGCAGCATGCTTAGATTCCCAGACCTTAAGACACGGTGGCAGTTGTCTCTGATGGTCTACTGTGTTTAGTTGTAAGGATTTTACCATGTGTATATTGTTTGTTATTGTTTTGAAGGGTGCACATTTGTGATCAGCATTGTGAGTTGGAGATATAGAATTTAGACTATAAGCTTAAAAAAAACCCTCTACACGTTAATTGAACCACAAACACTGGGGGTTTATTCTCCACATTTCTTTGACTTTATCCATCTATTTTTTTAATCAACTTGTCATTCTTCAATCATATCTCTTCTGATCTATTTAACTTTATTCCTCTCAAATTCATTCTTTTCCAGTACTGGCATTATTTCCAAAGTGAAAAGCCAACAGTATTAATATCTAGTTTAAAATCTCCTTATTAACCTAAGAGACTCACAACTGAATTGTGTTTACAACTTCCTCCTCTCCTTCAAGTTCCTTCAAGTAAAGGTCATAAAATTCCTTCTTTGAATTCATAGAGGATAAAAATTTGCTGAAAGACGATTTTGTCTCATTATTTGCAAAAGCCTATGTTCCCATCTCCCGTTGGCACCATTTAGAGTCACTTGGCTTGCTCTGACATGCTGAAGTCCAATGTCAAAGCCAGTTTGTGATACGAGGAGGTCAAGGTGACAGGATCGTTGATGTACATGGGCTTGGGCCATGGCACTAAAACAGATCACAAGATTCTTCTCTCTCTGAATCAGTCAATGCAGCAGCAACTAAAAGCTCTGGGGCTTTCCCCTTCACTTCCAGCGAGACGGCAAAGCTGCAGGTTGTTTTTCGGTGAGCCTGTTAGGAAGGGCACTTTGGCTGTTATCAACCGCAACTGTGAACCTGATCCTTCCCTAAAATATTTCCCATATGTCTGGCAACACGTAAAGACTGTGTGGAGCTCCAGTTATAGTGAGTAGGGGATATTTGAAAGAAAACAAATCCCTCTGGGTGAATTTTTTCCTGTTAAACAATAAGAACAACAAAGTCCTTTCTTCCAAGTAAGTGTCATATCAGGTTGCAAGTGATCATTGGATCATAAAGAGTGTTCAAAGATATGCATAGAACATGATTTGGGGGATGCTGGCTCCTTTAGAATATTCCTAAGAAAGTTTCTAACCCTTATTGTTAGAGAATGATGCAAGACATCCTGTAGAGTGGTAAAAGGCTAATTATGAGCTTTTCCTACAGGCCATGCATAACAAATATAGATGGTACATGTACGTGCATAGAAACAATGCAAATCTACACAATGTATTACACATAAATATTACACACATAATGAATATTATATATAACAGAATTTTCCAACATCATGGCTAGTACCTTGCTTTTATTGGCCTACCTACAACTTTGAAAAAGACTATTTACTGGATATGGTGCATACTTTTTCTTTCTTCTTCTCAAAATACTATCTATCTTTAGGGTCCAAAAAGTCTTCTCTTTTCAATAAATCTTCTGCCCTCCGTAAACCCTCTACAATTTAACTCAAATCCACTGACTTCAGTTTACCTTGGAAAGGAATAATGAAGACATGCTACCTATGTACCAAACTATGTTTCCACAAAGTAAGTGTTCAATAAATACTTGTTGAATTTTAAATGTGTAAAATGGAGGGCCTTGCACAGTGCACTAGACACAGTATAACTTAGTAACTGAATGAATTGTTCTCCATATGCATTGCTATGTCTTACTCCTACATAGTGTGGTTTGGTCCATTTCAAATAGTTCACCTACTGGGTCTGATATTGGAATTCTCAATATCAGATCTCTTAACTCATGATAAATTTATTGAGGAATTTCATTGCAATTCCTCATTCAAGCCCTAAATTCAAGCTTTTAAACTAGAAAGATCTTAAGAAATACCTGTGCCTGGAACTTGTCAAATAAAAAAAAAATCCAGTTTACCTTGATCAGAGCACCTGAATGATTTGTCTTTGTTATGCATTGGTGATGTGAAAGCCATATTGCCTCTCAATCATTCTAGAAGCTGATCATGTCCCAGCTAGACTGAACTTCTGTATGGCTGACTTTGCACACGTCTCCTTCGGTGGCTGAGAACCAAGGGAAGGCTGACCTGTGGACTGATTCATCTCTTTTTTTATTGTCCATAATGAGTTACATTGATTTATCATCTACTTCATAATGCATCACTTCTTAGCAGCAATATTCCAGGAGCAGCGATTTTGATATAGACAGTTGATAGGACAACCTGGTAAACCCCTCAGAACATGATACAGTGTTGACCACTCTTAATTTTTGAATAAGAAATTCTCCTTGTGGCTATGTGATTTATATTGACGAGCAGATATACAGCCTCAAGTTCAGGTTGAGAAGGAGAAAACATATCTATTGCAACACTTTAGCAAATACAATGGTGGCACTGTTCAGTGTTTGGTTCCCACTGAATTTCCCACAGGGCAATTAGACTTAGACAGAGCAAAAAAAAAAAAATCTCCTCTCAAACTGAGTATATTTCTAGTTGCTCATCTGCCCTGCTACAGGGTTCCAGAGACAGCATTCCCTAGGTGTTCAGATCTGTCATCTTCAATTCTGAGGCAACTTTTCCACAGATTGTTCTTCCATAATCACTTCCAATCAACAATAAAGCATCTTGAGTTGATCAAACCAAATAAGACTAATGAAATTATAAAGCTATGTTAGTATCTTTTCTTAAAATGTTATCCACCTATACTTTTAGTCTGCCTTATACAATAGGGGCGAAATTAAACATAAAATGATTTGAGCCAGACCTGACAGAAAAAGAAACACATGGTCCATGAATGTCATCTGAGATCATGACCCATGCCAGGTCATGTGCTAACTTTGGCTGAAGTTATTAGGTAAGCATCCAGAACTGGCAAATGAACACAGACATACACATGCCAGCATGTGTGCACATACTGGAACACACACCCCTCCACCTTAAGCACATAACAGACTCCAATCTTGATCCCTGGGCGGCTATAAGAAAGTATGCTAGCATACTGCATATTCCAGTGAAATTTTAGTTAGCTTAAGAAGAAGTAAAAAGAAGAGAAAAAAATTTGCCAAATTACTTCCTATGTGCAAGTACTGATAAAACAATATGATCTGTGTTCACTACAAACGATTGCATATTTTATTCTACTTTCCATAAACAAATAAAAACAAACAAAATTATTAAAAATAAAATCGAAACAGAAAGAAGATAAAACCTATATCAAAACCAGCTAATCAAGGTAGTAAAATCACCACTTTGTGCAGAAAATTAATCTGGACTCCCATGATTGTTGCAACAGTTCACAATAGCCAAGATATGAACAACTCAGGTGGTCATCAATAGATGAGTAGGAAAAGAGTCCATCACACTCACACACACACACACACACACACACGCACACACACGACAATACAATGCTCCTCAGTCTTAAGATAGTAGACATTACCATTTTCCATGACATGGGAGGGAGGACCCAGAGGACATTAGGTTAAGAGAAATCAGGCAGAGCTAGAAAGAGGACTATTACATGATTTCATTTCATGTGGATTATTTTTCAAAAATAAAGACCAAATATATAAAAATAGAGAAGGGTGTTAGTCATGGTTTGAGGGAGGGTCAGGAGTGGGGGAAGACATGGGTAAATTGTAGGTCAGATGACCCAAAGAAGCAAATGAGTACCATTGACAAATCCCTTGTTCCAATGTTCACCAAGGACTAGGGTTAAAAATAGGTTGTTGTAGGGCAGGGGAGAGGGCGTGGGTTCAATCCCAGTATCCAAATAAAAAGCAATGCCTATAACTCCAGTCCTTCGGTGGAGTGAGGAGAATCCTTGGGGCTTGCTAGTCTATCTGCCTGAAAACAGCAACTCTGGTTTCAGAGATTGTCTCAAGAAAACAATGAGGAAAAGCAATTGAGGAAGACACGTGGCATTCTCCTTTGGTCCAACTCAGAAGCATACACTATGTATACACAACAGCACACATACCACATACAACACACACCTGCCAAAAATATGGGTTAATGTTGCCACCATTTCTGCTAAACAAGTAGATTATAGCTTCTCTTGCCACGTGGAGAAGTATAGTAACCATTGCACTATATAAATATGTGCGTGTCTTATATTGTTCTATGACATAAGTACACACAATTAAATTAATTTAAAATAAGCAGCTAATCATGTTTTGTTTTTCAGTTTCAAAAGTTGTTACAGTGTTAGAGCAGCTGAGACAGACACTGCAATTCTCTGGGTTTGAAACACAATTTGAGCTCTAGACTCTGAGTCAGGGTTAGATTTTAAAATTTCTTTAATGATTCTTCTGTCATACTTTTCACTTCACAGGTTTTTAAAATTCCTCAAGCTTTGCCCTGTGGAGTGAAAGTCACCTTAGTGAAGAAAGGAGAGATGAAACCACCATGACTTTGGAACAGCAGAGGCTCTCAGCTGTAATTCTTTGGCTCAGAACCAGGGTCTAAAACCAGCCACGGTTTTAAGCTGCTGAAACGGAGCCTGCAATTCTCTCCACGTCTGACTTGTAAAATGTTGACATTATAACACCAAAGAGACCCAGAAATATTTCAAAACAATTATGACTTCTTTTCTATAAATATTTTTAATTGCTTTAAGAAATAAAATAACACATTTGATCCCTTTTCTGAGTTGCTCCGGTCACTCTCAGCAGCTCACCACTTTGCATTTATTTTTGGCTACAAGGTCAGGAGGACATCGTAAGGCGCTAAGTCTGCTGTTAAACTGTGTTTTCCAACATGAGCTCAGTGTTGAGTAAGGGAGTCAGCGACTCTTAAAGCAACAACAGAGTCCAGGATCATAGCATGGGACAAATGTATTATTCCTGTTCAGGCAGAGAAGGATCTTTGAAAAGTTCCCCAACCCCTAACTGAGAGAGATTTATTTCTACACAGAAAACCCTCCTTTTTCTTTTCACAACTTTTCCTTGTTTCTGTTGTTTCTGCTCTATAATGTGAGTTTTAAAATATTGTGACTTCTTTACCAGAAGGAGGGCATAAGAAAGGAAGGAACATTGTACAGATGGCCAAGGAAGCCCATGACTTCTGCAAACATCATTCAACTACTTCAGGCATCTCTTTTCTCAAACTCAGCCCAAAGGAAATCACTCAGAATGAGAGGAGAAATTGATTTGAAATCTACAATTTCTTCTCTCAGAGAATATGATTGATAGGCCAGCTTTCTGAGCTCAGGAAACAGGCTATGATACCCTTAGTCATAAGTGAGTTGAGCCATCAGTAGGTTAATAATGCTTCAGTGTAATTGCAACATCTCCCTCAGGCCTGATAACAGAGACCAGGCTTGCTTTCAACATAATGCCCTCAGCCTGCTCTGCAGCATGTATTTTCAATATGAAAACACCAGATGCCAAACTGACTGATGAGGTCCTTCTAAAAGATCCTCAGGAAAGCCCTCCTGGTTTGTGGAAATAAAGCTAGGATGGTCTTATTTGTTGCTCCCTAAAACTTATTTCATTTGAATCTAACAAAGCCATGTTTTGTTTCATCATGCTAGGGGTGGGGATAAGAAAGTAGAACTCACCCTCACTTCCCAAAACTGTATTGCTCAAGGCTGCCAGTGCCAAGGTTAAGAGCAGCTGCCAGAGATCCATACCTGTAGGACCTGCAACCAGAAAAAGAATAAGATAAAGCCAAAGGATGAAACCAGACCATTATCATGAAATACTATCTAAAGTTGGTTAAACCATACATGTACTGACATATCCGGACATTGCTCCAGACTTTGGTATCATCATACTTCTATGAAGACAATTAGCAGGAAGTGAATTCTACTTTTCATGGATGGTCAACTCAGGAAATAGCGTGGACCCTAAGATTTTCATTCCTTAGTTGACGGCCACAGAATCACCTCACAGCAAATGACCCCCATGCACTGTTGGAGTCACTGGGCCAGTAAGCCAGAGTGGGTCACTTTATTTTGATCCAGGAATAGAAATAAAATGGTCAGCAGCATCCCCTAGCATGGGACTTCAAGAAGGACAAGCCAGGACAAGGAAAGACAGTGATTTTTCTGTAATAGTAACATGAGAACAAACAAACTCCATTAACACTCAAAATGCTGGGCTACTGAGACAGCCCAAGGAGGTGTAACTAGAGGGGAAGCAGAAAGGTGAGAAACAAATAAACATCACTGAGGCCTTACGAGGGTTTTTTTTTTTAAATTTTAATCTTAGGAGAACTGTGGGCTAATCACACATGGGTCCTCTTAAGCAGATAATTATGAGGTGAAACTAAGAGAAATGGAAAACAATAAATTTTCACACCAGTAAAAAATAGTAAATAAATAAATGAATAAAAACAAGAAACTGACAGTTATCTTTCATATACAAAGAGCACATTTACTAAGCACTGAGGTTTTACATATCTGGTAATGATTACAGTGAGCCCTTCCGGTACTATTACTAGTCACAAATAGGGATGGGAAAACTGAGGATCACAGATTTAAGTAATTTATCCAGTGCTACCTGGATAAATTAGACCCAAGAATGAACAGAGCGTTGACACCAAGATACCACAATGTGGCCTTGTTAGCCATTTGGAAATCCAAGTGTGGCTGCACTTTAAGCCTTACAGTCTAATGAACATAGATAGGATGGATCAACATGTCTCTGTCAGAACATACCTCCATCTGGAGGAACTAAGCTTCTCTAGAAAAATTAAAAAAAAAAAAACCACAAGCCATAGTGCCTTCATCCAGGGTTATCTAGATACAAGTTTGAGGTGGTTGGAAAGGAACCCAGTAACCTCTGTAGAGCCATTGCTGCACCTGAGAGCTAACGCTCAGTGATTTAAAGGTTAGTACTTCCACAAAATTGCACTATTAAGGTCAGGAAGATATCTCAGCCTGTTAAAAGTATTTGCTTGTAAAGCTTGCTGGCCCAGGTTCAATTCCCAAGCCAACTACATAAAGCTAGAGGTGAATAGTGGCACACACATCTGGCATTCATTTGTACCAGCAAGAGGCCCTGGCATATGTGTACATGAACACATGCGTGCTCGAGCACAGATGCACGCACACATGTAAATAAAATAAAACAATCATTCCAACAACAAAACCCTGGTCTATCTACAAGCAAAATATCTGGTCTATCTACAAGTCATTCGGGCATGTCTGATCATCACACCACCCATTCTTGCAGGGCCTCAGTTGGCCTTGTTTTTATTATTATGAAAACTTGGCAATCATAAAATAACCCTTCTTGCTCTCCCCAATCAGGCTGAAATAATGAGCAAGAATGTTTGTTTTCATAGGTCTACAGGTGTGGTCCTGAAGAAATGGCTGTGCAATTCAGAGTAGGTATAAAATGCCTAATGTTCTAGCCTCAACCTATCTAGACATGATAATCTATATGTTTTCACCCCATAATATTTGATATTCTTAAAATCTTCTCACTTAAGAGAACACATCCTTCTGTAAACTCAGTATTTTCTTAGGTCTGAGTATAGCTTTGCACACCCATGCACAAGGAGCCCCCTCAGATGCTGCCTGTGAGAGACCTTCACAGGACCAAGCATGAGCATACAGATGAACAAGTTTTGTTAACCAGAAGGTTGCAAACAAATAGGAGCTGCACTTATTACAACATCCATGCTTTTAACTCTTAACTTGGAAGGTGATGGACGGATGACCTTGCATCGTGCTAATCTACTTTGCAAACGTGAAACAAGACTCTGTTCTAGTGTCCTCCTTGGGGTACGGGCCAGGTAATCAGTTAACAGAAATGCATAGAAAGGCTAAACCAAACATATAATAGACTAAAATGCCATCCTGTTCATCAACAGACACTTCCTTTGGATTCTGATTGGATTTTACAATGGAAAAAGCACCGAGTGGCCATATTTTATAGTTTTTACTAGTGCGAATTTTACTAGTCATCCCTCAACCTACTTCATGTTAGAAAGAGGCAATGGTGAATTCCCAATTTTCAGCCTTTTTTTTTCCTTCCTAATTGAAAATTGTGAAAATGTTTGTGTTTCTCAGAAAAGCGCTGCCTCTGGTTTAGAAATCAGATGTTCAGACATCTGAAAGAGACCTGGCAGATGCCAGAAACAAGTGACATTTGGGTGTTTTTGAGGTAGGGTCTCGCTCTAGCCCAGGCTGACCTAGAATTCACTATGTAGTCTCAGGGTGGCCTCGAACTCACAGTGATCCTCCTACTTCTGGAGTGCTGGAATTAAAGGTGTACATCACCTCACCCGGCAACTTTTTTGTTTTTGAAGAATAACAAGATAAACATCTTCTAATCCCCTTTTATATTTTTTCATAGCACTAGAGACGCAAGCTTTGCACATATCAGGTAAGTGATCTACTACTGAACTACATTCTGCCCAAGTCCCCAAGCTTTTGAAAGCTGCTGCCTGAAAAAAGAAGTTTCTCATATCAAATAAGGAATTGCAATCATCACAATAGCTTTCTAAGTCAAGCATAGCTCCATATAACACATTTTGTATTACAAATAAGAACATCAGACAAACAGAGTTAACCAGGCATCTATCTGCACGCTTCCATCACAGAAATCACAGTTCTCTCAAATGGGAGATTGAAATCTTGCCACCTGGAGCCCTGTACAGGTTGTGGATTCTGATACTCTGGGTGAAGGAACAAGAGGAGCCCAGAGACGTGCAGTTGGATCCAATAGGAGGTAATTGCTTTATTAAAATCTTATCTTTTCTTTCCACTAATGTTTCAGTGGACAGGACTGAAAGAAGAAAAACTCCTTGCACTTCCCTGGAGAACTCTCTAGAGCTGTCACGTGATCCAGACCAACAGACACTCCATGGGATTTGATCCTGTGTTGTCCCTATTGGCGTTGAAGAGCTTGGTGAGGCAGTCTCTGGCTGACAGGGTTCCTCGTTAGGATCTGGCTGAGATCAAATGTCCTTCGGAACTAAAGGTGTTCCGCCCTACAGTTTACCAAGCTAATATAATGTTTAAAGGGTACCAGATGCCAGGGAGAGATAACCCTTACCCAAGCCCTTTTTGCCCAAACATCCAAAGTTATCATATGGATCTGTTTATCCAAAGGAAGAAGAATCCATCCAAAGTACCTTGTAAGAGAGTTTGGCATTGTCCAGAGGAATCTACCGAATTGAATTTTAGCAATTTGGTTTTTAGGTTTGCAATATTTTCCTAGGAAAAAAAATCCGTTTAATTTCTTGTGATATTTATTCATTCTTTGGCTACAGACTTCCTGGGAAGATTTTCAGCAGGAGGGGAAAAATGGGCTTCTCTTCTTACATAATGGAAGTCACACCATTTCTACCCTCAATGCCTAAGGCATTTTGCCTGCTTCCCTCTCTCTCTCTCTGTGGAGAGCTAGTTTATAACCAGTATAATCCAGCTAGCAAGAATTTCCATTTTGTAGAGTTCTTAACAGAGGATGCTTTCAGATTACATAACCACGTCTATGATACACTGACTTTCATTCTGTAGCTATACATATAAGGAGGGATGTAAGGAGGGATCTCTCTCTCTCTCTCTGTATATATACATGGAGGGATATATATATATATGGATATATATACATAAAGGAGAGATATATAAGGAGGAATATAGGTTACATATGACAATTTTCCAACATGTTATAACCAACTCCAAGCAAAAAATTTTAAATTAACTTAAAATTAGCAAGTATTTCTTGAACTATTAGTGCCTGTTAGCTCTATACAAAGCACAAGGTACACTAATATAAAAATCAATAAAACCAGAGTTCTTAACTAAATAAGAATTAGGCAATACAAGTACTTGAAACTGTGAAAAGCCAGTTTGCCTAAAAATGGAAAGACAAAGTAGGGAAAATGGTAGCTAAAAAATTGAGTGGTCTAAAGTTAGAACTAAATGACAGAGAGGATTGTGTTGGGTAAAAGAAAGTGAGACGAGCTATGGTAAACTTGTCCAAGCACAAGCTCAGTGCAAAGGCTCTGGTATGAGGATGAATTCTGTGCAGTGTTAGGCAACGTTGTGCAGAGACTAGTGAACAGAAAACATGGTGAAGGGCTGGAGAAATGGCTCTTCAGATGAGGAATTTGCCTGTAAATCTTAGTGACCTGAGTTTGATTCCCCAGGACCCACAGAAAGCCAGATGCACAAAGTGGTGCATGCATCTGGAATTTGTTTGCAGTGGCTGGAGGCCCTGGTGCTTCCATTCTCTCCTCTATCTCTCTCTCTTCTTGCAAATAAATAAATAAAAATATTTTTAAAACATGGTAAAGAGTTATAAATAAAATTGGATTACCAGTGTAGGAACAAACTAAAATAGTGTTTTCAGCTCTTATTAATCAGAAACTCCCTACAGGTGAGTGGACTTTCCTTAGGATAAAGCTGCCTATCCAGCCTTCTTAATTTAATTGCATTGTATGCTCAAGAAATTTTGTGAGGACTACATACAGAGAAAATAAAAAGAGCCACATCTATGATAAATGACTGAGTACATGTGTAGATGAAAGATAACCCAACAGGTAGTTATTGGGATGTTGAGATCCGAGTTGTTTAAGGGGGAAAAAGGTTGCATGATTTATTTGGATATTGAGTATAAATAGTACTCACAAGACTTCTGGAAATATTAGCAATGTCTGGCAGAAAGTTAAAGGCATAAAAATAAAGACAAAAGAGAAATAAAAGTTATTCCGGCTGTGTGTGTGTGTGTGTGTGTGTGTGAGAGAGAGAGAGAGAGAGAGAGAGAGAGAGAGAGAGAGAGAGAGAGAGAGAGAGAGAGAGGAGTATTAGGTGAATTTAATACGAAGACTAGACTATTTTGTGAAAAAATGCCCACATCATCTTTATCCAAAACAATACTAAAAAGTGTAGTAAGCCACACAGGGAAAATGTGTCCATTCTTAGCTTATTGGCAACTTGGCAGAAATGAAATGAGACACTATTCAAAACCCACTCATACTCTGACTCATGTCTAGTATTTAAAAGAAAAGTGGACAAAACATCCATAATTGTTAGCAAATTCATATGTGTTAGGAATTAAAGAGATTTGGGAGCCTGGAGTCGTAATAATGCAAACCAGAGCAAATATCACAATGGCAACTGAATTAATTAGAAATTGTTCCCTCAAATTGTTTTCCTGATCTAGCTTTTCTGATACTGAAAAGGAACTAACTTTTTTACTGGGCTGAGTACTAGGATATCCAGGATCCCTTGCCACAAGGACTAATACAGACAGCCCACGGAGGAGGATATCCAACTGATCAGGGAGGGGGAGGGGGGGAATTGGAGAATTTGTGATAACAACTCATGGTTTGCTCACTAAATAATGTAACTCATTATGGACAATAAATTTGTATTTAAAAAAATTTAGTAGAAATAGAATTGCTAAGTCTGAACAATCAAGACTTCAGGCAGATAACCTAATAAATGTAAACTTTCTGATATTGGTTAGCAATGAAATATTGCAAAATTGAATTAATTGATTTCCTAGTGAAGCTCTTCCAAGAAGTCAGCACTGAAAAATGAAGAGGCTAACTCAAAATGCTGTCTAAAATTACCCCCTTTTAATTAACAACGAGCATTTAGCTGAGTGGTTTGCATTCAGAGTTCATGCTATGGCTTTTTATAGTGGTCATCATTTGAAAATTGGTTAGCTCCATAATGTGCTAGATCAATTTATTTCCCTTCCATTAGTTAGAAAGGAAAAGTTTGCAGACATTTTTATATAACTATAGTTGTGTGTTGCTTAACACTGGGGACATGTTCTGAGAAATGCATTTCTAGTTGATGGCCATGCAAACATCAAGAAGTATACTTACACCAGCCTAGATGGTATAGCCTAGTATACACTTCAGCTATATGGTGATATATATGTATCACCATATATATGTATATATGGAGAGAGACTAAGATATAGGTGGGTAGATAACTAGATATAGGCCTGTATATATATACACATGCATTATATATTAATGTGAGAGATCCTTATATATGGTATAGCCTAGGCCACGATGAACAAAAAACCAGGAGACTAAATAAAGCACAAGAAAAATGATGCAATCAAGGGGTACAGTAACCATGTGATGTGTGAGAATGTGCTAGAATGACGCAGAATGTTGAGAATGACACAGCATGCTGTTTGATGGTAACTTTTAGTTTTTAATCAGCAGAAAATCTATATTCTAAAAATGATGGCAAAAATTATAGTCCAGTAAACACATTAATTAGTAAGGTAATCAGTTAACATTTTCATTATTAAGTATTATTCCTGGTTGTTCTTGCTGAACTTCATGTGGCTGTAATGCAGCGTGTTTACTTACACTAGCATCATCACAAACATGAGGAGTGTAGTTTGCAATGACATTATCACAGCTCTAAGTCAAAGGGTGGAGGAATTCCCATCTTCATTACATTCTCATGGTAGTCCTGTCATATATGAACCTGACACTGACTAACGCATAGCTATATGGCACATGGCTGTCATTTTCCCGAGATTGCTCTTCTTTCTGGATGCAGTGGGAATACAGAATGGAAATATTAAATGCATAAGGTGTTTACTGTGAGGTGTAAGTAAAAGCACTATGGGAATGGTTTGTGTAAAGTAGGTCTCTATGATTTTATCAAATCTGTGCTGCCTAATTCAGTTACCGCCTGTCACAAGTGACAACTGAGTATGGGAAATGAGGTTAATGTGACTGAAAAAATAAATTTAAATTATATTTAATTATAATTGATTGTATTAATTAAGCATTTAAGTATGTTTGGAACAGGTTGGTATGGAAATGAATTTTTCTGGCTGTATAGCTTAGGAAAGCTAAATAAAGATCAAGTGTTTCTGATAGAAACTTATTAATTAAACTGAGATGTGCTGTTCAGTGTAAAATATGCATAGACTTTGAATACTTGGTACAAAAATATCTCAATAATGTTTATGTTGACACTATCTTAAATTCAAAATTTAGACTTGAGTTAAATAAAATTATAAAATAACTTTAAAACAAAATGAATCAATCTAAAATTAAATAAAAACTAGTGAAATTAATATATCATTAAAACTGGCATTCTACTTCTTACTTTTTAAATGTGATTACTTGAAATTTTATATTACATGTAATATAAACTAAATTTCTATTTGACAGCATTGATTATACATTTTGTTGTTTGTATGCACTTACATACAAAATAATCTTAGGTATGCTCACATTAAATGAGAACAGCTTATTTTGTATAACAAATTAATAAGCATTTTTTGTATTTCCACTGACATATAAAATCGTTTTAGGTGTGTTTTTCCCAAATGTAGAATGATGAGAACAAGAGACTCACTGTTAGGTATGAGTGCATCTGCAGCAGTTGTCTTTGAGAGAATACTCAGCGTGTACATTTTTATTCCCAGAAGTATGACTATTCCCGGTAGGACTACCTATACGTCATAGGTAATGGTGTAGTGGTAAATGTTTCTTTGAAATAAAAAGGGGGGGCCATAATTTGTTGCATTAGTCAAACTGTGTTGTAAATACTTTTGACAATGCTGATTTTAAGCTATCAGGGTGAAGCTCAAGCTTGGTCCAGGTCATCACTGCCAGGAAAAGGGAAGATCTCTAGCTTGCCTGTATGCTGGACGTCAGGTCTAAAGATTAAGCAAGCTGTTGGCATTGATGTAAAATGTAAGAAGGCTGCAGAGTGAACCCTGGACATTTGATTTCATTTGATGGCATCTGGTCCACTGTCAGCAGATGCCAGATGCCACTTGGTTAATAATCATTCAGAAATACTTTCCCAGGTCTACAGACAAGAACATGCACCTACCAGATCCTAATCTTAATCTTAATTTTCCCAGAGTGATAGCTACTGAGTGAATGTACTCTGGAATCACAGAAAGCTAGGTTTACATCCAGGCTTTACTAAACCTGCTTACTCATCTTTAACGTGAGGATGGTTCTATTTTCCCATCTCACAGAAAACTTAGACTTAGATGAAATTATTTATTCAAAGCACTTTGGCATTCTCCAATAATAGAGTTGTGATATTCCCATGTGGAAAGACATGAGGGCTTCATGCATGGAATATGAAATGCAAGATTTTACAGAAGCTAAAGCAATCAGCACTGGGCTCCTAGGCACATTATGCCATAATCCATTCCTTCCGTTCCCTCCACTTTGTATCACAGAAGAGTTCAGAGAAGGGAAAGGCCAACAGTAACCAACTGTGCATCCCTCTGGCCCAAGGCAAGAGTGCTGCCCATTTCTGTCCAGGTGTACAAGCAGCCACATACCTTCTTACATGAAGACTCAATTTTGTAGGAAATACTCTAGGTACTGATTCTCCCTCATAGCTTAACCATTACTTTATTACCTATAAAAGCTTCTATGATGTTATTACTAAGTTCAGTTTATTTTTTGTGGACCACAGATTTCTAAAGTTGAAAACCTCAGTAGATAAATTCTAACACTAAGAAATTTGACTTGATGTTAGGATTGTTCCTGGGAGAACTCAGAAAAGTCAGCTGGGTTCTAAAACCTTATGTTAATTGTACACCCCATCCCCCAAACCCCCCCCACACTTTCTTACTTTATAGATTTAAAGAAGAAAAGAGCCAGGTGTGGTGGTGTATGCCTTTATTCCCAAGAAGAGGTAGGAGGATCCCTGTGAGTTCAAGGCCACCCTGAGACTACGTAGTGAATTCCAGGTCAGCCTGGGTTAGAGTGAGACCCTACCCTCAAAAAACCAAAAGAAGAAGATGAAGAAGGAGGAGGAGGAGGAGGAGGAGGAGGAGGAGGAGGAGGAGAAAGAGAAGGCAAGAGATAAGGAGAAAAGGAGGAGGAGGAGGAGGTGGATAAGGCAGAGTTTAGCAGCCAAATGTTTGGTGTTCTTCTGGTCATGGTAAGCATGATTATTCTGCTCAAGATTGTGTTTAAATTCAGCAACACCCACAGCACTGTGTAACAACTTGCCACAACAATTACACCTCAAGGTGGAAATCAGCTCATGTAGCTCACCTTACACACTCAGTAAATGCATGGCTTCACAATTCTTCCATGGAAGAGAAAAATCAATTCTACCACTGATTATTTAAACAGTGTGTCCTTTCTACTATCTTATTTTATGCCATTTCCTTGACCAAACCTCTTTTATTTTTATAACAGATTTTACAGAGAAAACCTTATCAGCTTTCCGCTTTCTCTCTCTTTCTATAACTGACTCATTTTAAAATCTGATTGTTGATTACTACAAAGACCATACAGAACATAGAAAATTATTCTTTAAGCAAATTTGAAGATGTTGGAATTTTTCATACTCACTTGTTTGTTTCAACTAATATAAGAGATGAACAGGCTGTTAAAAGGCAAGGTCTCATGAAATAAAGTTCTCAAACCAAAGCCCTCACTATCTCAATGAGATGATAATCTGACAGTGATTAATGCAACAAGATATACTGTCCCTAATCCTTTTAATATCTTGAAGAATTGCTGCCGTCTTTGAAGTAATACCAGAAATTCAGGTATTTAAAAGGCAGAATTATTACTCACATATCCTGGTAACATGTAAAGCAAAAAAAAAAAAAAGTGAGACAGACCCTTCATTTTAAGCAAGTCCCATGTGGTAAAGTTGTTCTTTTAAGGTAAACAAATTGGGAAATCAAGAGTGAGGCAACACAATCTCCTGGGAAAAGCACTACGAGATGCCAGGCCAACATTGCCTAATGTGGTGACTGGGGTGGTCACTGATTCACAATGAACCTTGACTGCCTTGCCTGAATATCATTCCATTATTGTGTGATGACACTGGTGGAAAAGCTACCCCTTTCCTGACACTAATGGCTCTTGGCTTTCTATCCTTCAAGCTATGAGCCAACAGGGACAATGTGTACTACACACACTCTTGATCCTCAATAACTATCCTTGGGCTTGCCACAAGAAGATGCCCACCAAGGAATCTGCCCAGTAAATATGTGCATCAGGCATCTTATTTCATTTAGCCTCCTCATTGACACCGCCAAGGGGAGCCTCATACTACTAAGAGAAAATAGTTATTTAGAGGGTCGTAACTAAGTGTAACTCCCACTCACAAAGATGCGATATTTCTGGGTAGGGTTTAGAATCTCTCTTTATGTCTCCAAGGCTTGCAACTGTGTTGCCTACTTCTCTTTAAACAGTAACCTTGGCAGAATAACACATGACCTTAGTATCAATGAATCAGGATAAAGTCAGAGAGAGCAAGAAAAACAGCAAGAATAAAATTAGGATTTGAGTTACAGGGGAGCAGAGTAACCATATTTCTAGTACTTATGGCTGTCAATGATGGTGATAACTCATGAATGCTGACACACTGATTCTGATATGATGATCCATGAATATTGGTGTGACAGTTTGAGCTGTACTGTGCAAGGAATATAATAACCATATCTGTGCTCACCCTCCAGAAGCACCCAGTCTACTTTTGGGCACATCACTTAAGAGCTATGCACTGTGTTTTCTCTTTGACATAAAGACATCACACTGACTCCTTCAAGCCTATGAATAAAAACAGAAGGAAGTCTGTTTGGCCAGACTGACTGACTACTAGAGAAATGGCAAACACAGGACAGGTCAATGTCAGTTCTCAGCTCCAGGAAGTTTACAATATTCTACTTCACTCTTCAAGATCACAGAAGGTGTAATATAGCCTGAACTCAGAGCATTCATTGTTAACACCTTCAATAAAAATTATGCCTTAGAATAATTTGAAATATTATATAAGCAACAGATTTAAGTCACATGTGGAATTTTAAATGCTTTTGTAGTTTCATTAAAAAGTAAGAAATGGATACAAGTTGTTTTGATAAGATATCCTATAAGACTCCATATATCCTAATGGTTCATCAAGTAATTAACATAAATAGTCTTAGTGAGATCCTGGGCACTCACTTTTTCATACTGTGTCTTTGAATATGGTGTGTGTTCTACTCAGAGCATATCTCACTGGGGACTAACTTCAGTTCAAGTGCTCAATAGTCACATGTTATACTGGACTATACTGCTTGGGGAACACTAAGAGATTGTGGAAAGCCATGTGGCCAGTTTGCTGGTTAGTGTAGCAGTTGTCTGCTTACACACAAAGCAGGCCAAGCTTTTGAGAATAGACCATTAAACAATTAATTTGCAACATCTCATGGGTTCTTAAAGTCTAAGAAATACTCTTACTACTGAAGCAAAAATCAGTGTATATTTCAGGTTTCTCAGCATTCATTCTGCACATACTTATGAACCACGGAAATTTATATAGAATCAAACTGTACACATTTTGTTGAGTCGTAGAATGCTGAAGTCTAGTACCAGATCTAGATATGGTACTTTCTCACACACTTCTCATCCTTATCCTTAGCTTTCTCATCTCCAAAATAGAATGCTTGAAACATATCAGTCATTCTCAGCCTTGGTTGCATATAAAAATCATCTGGGCAAGTTAAAAAAAAACAAAACAAAAACATGTCCTGGCTTCACTACAGTTAAATCAGAGTCTCCAAAGTGCAGCGTGAATATTGATATTTCAATTTGTTTTATGGCAATGTAATTCTAAGTTGCAGTCAGGACTAAGAATTGTATAACAAATGCAAATCAAATAGCTCTAATTTTTAAGTTTATGACAGTCTTCCCCAAGTCATCTTACTCAAGTGGGTGGAGAAAGAGAAAAGAAATATCATGTTTCCCCACTTGACCCAACTAATAAATAAATGGATGTTTTTATTTTTGCTTTTCAGTGCTTGGTTGTTTTGAGACAGGGTCTCACTCTAGCCTAGTCTGGCCTGGAATTCACTGGGTAGCTCAAGGGGCAATCTTCCTACCTCTGCCTTGGAAGTGCTAGGATGACAGCTGAAGAACACCTGTCTTGTTTGTTTGCTGTGGCTTTGAGACATACTCTCATGTAGCTCAGGATGATTGTAAACTTGCTGTAAGTCTGAGGCTTGTCTGGAACTCATGATCCTCCTGTATCTCCCTCCTATGTGCTGGGAATACAGGCATGCACCATCATACACACTTTACAAATGGACTTTTTTTTTGACAATTTATAGGTCAAATGGTTGCAACAGTAAAGGTGATGGATTTTATGATCCAAAATTATTATCCCACAAAATAGAAAAAAAATACACATGTAGACATAAAATCAGTCAGCCGCACATAGGACCACTCCCGCAATGACATTATTTCAAAATGTTGCTGATGGTACTGAGCAAGCCAAATGCTAAGGAGGGCCTTCAAAGATTACTTAATTATTCAATCAAATGCTGGCTGATTTAGGGACTGCTGTGAAGAGACGCTGAAAGTGTAGTGCAGGTGACTAATCAACTGATTTTAAAATAAGGCGATTATCCTGGATTATCCAGGTGAACCAATATGAGTCTGTACATGAAAGAGCAGAAGAGGAAGCCACAAGGTGGGGGACAAAGGAAAAGTCAGAGGGATTAAGAATTTGAGAGGGACTTGATCTGCTTTTGCTGCAGGAAAGAGCCCAAGGCTCATTCAAACAGCCTGTAGAAGAAAAACCTGGCTCCTGGCTAACAATCAGCAAGGAAATGGGGACCACAGTCCTGTAGCAGGGAGGAAGTGAACTCAGCCAACATCTTGAATGAGTTTGGCAGCATAATCTAGCAGAAGATAATGCAGCCCTTAGGATAGTATGATTTCAGCTCTGTGAACTCCAGGCCTGGAACACAATTGAACCATAGTATGCCCAGACTTCTCACCTACAGAACTAGGAAATAATAAGTGGGTGTGGTTTTAAGGCATTCAATTTATGGTAATTTGCTATGAAAGTAATTGAAAAGTAAACTAGTTCCTAAACACACAGTACTGAGCCTGAGGCTAGCTTCCTAGATCAGAAAAGTAACAACCAAGTATCTACTAAAACATATCCTTATGAAGAGGGATTTTAAACAATACTTAGAAATTTACATCAAGATAAATACTTGTAAAAAATGAAAATAGACCACTCCTTTCACCATGCACGAAAATCAACTCCAAATGGATCAGAGACCTCAACATAAAACTCAAAACTCTGAAAACCCTGAAAGAAAAAATAGGAGGAACTATCCACCAGATTGGAGTAGGGAAAAAGTTCCTGAACAAACCTCCAGTAGCCCAGGAAGTGCAACATTCACTTAACTAATGGGATCTCATCAAGTTTAAAAGCTTCTGTACAAACAAATATACCATACTCAGTGATAATAGACCACCGTCAGACTGGGAGAAATTTTTTTGCCAGCTATCACACATACAGAGGTCTAATATCTACAACTTACAAAGAACTCAAAGAAATAATAAAAAATCAAACAGCCCCCTCATAAAATGGGGCATTGATCTCAAGAGAGAATTCACAGATGAGGAAACACAAATGGCCACTTCTCACTTAAGAAAGTGTTCATCATCCTTAATCACCAGGCAAATGCAAATCAAAACTACAATGAGATTCTACCTTACTCCATTCAGAATGCAATCATTAAAAAATCTAATAACAACAGATGCTGGTGAGGATGTGAGGGAAAAAGGAACCCTCATTCATTGCTGGTGGGATTGCAAACTTGTACAACCACTATGGAAAGCAGTGTGGAGACTCCTGAATAGAATGGATATAGAGCTACCAATGGACCCAGATAACCCTCTACTAGGCATCTGCCATCCAGATTTCATGCCTCAGCAAAGAGATATCTGCTCAACCATGTTTATTGCAGCTCAATTCATAATTGCTAAGAATTGGAATCAACCCAAATTCCCATCTCTGGACGAATGGATATAAAAGTTGTGGTGTATCTACATGATGGAATTCTACTCAGCTGAAAGAAAAAATGACATAATGAAATTTAAAGAAAAGTGGATGGATTTGGAGCAGATCATAGTGAACTCACAAGAACAGAGACTCAAATGCTGCATACTCTCCTTCATATGTGGGTCCAAACCAGGTTAAGCTTAAACTCTAAGCAAACCTAACAGGTGAAATGAGACAATATAAAAGGGGATGGAAGGAATCAGGAAAGGAATTGGAGGGTTGGGGGACTTATACAATAAACAAAACCAATAATGAATCGAAACCATAAAATCCTTACTGTCATACAGTAAACTCTCAAGGAAGCTGTGGGCATCGCCTGGTAAGATGGGCCATGAATGGAATGTAAGGAAGCCGAACCCCATGAACAATTGAGCAGACCTGCAACTTCCTGGTCCAGTCACTGGTTTCTTCCCACACTGACCTGTTGATCAAAGAGACCCATGAGGTCCTCAAAACAAGACAGGCTTCTGTCTAAGCTCTTGAATACCCTCCTCAGGCCAACAGTATGACCCTATTGCTGAAGAAACCACAGAAAGTCATCATACAAGACCGAGAGACCCTATGAGATGCAGAATGGTAACCAGCTCCCAGGTGGTAGTATGTGTAGTGCTGGTAGATGCTACATGAGCTGCCAGGGGAAATTGGTCAATGATATATAGAGAAAGCAGAGACCACTGATACAATATTCAGACTGATGTCATGAGAATGCTGAACACTCGGCTTTATGGGAGAGATCATCGAGTCAAGAAGTGATCACTTGTGCAAACCTGGGGGGGTAGTCAATGGATTTCAAATTGGCCAAGAGATACAATCAGTGACAAAGAAGCATTAACTGGAATTGGGATCCAGGGCAAAATCTTATGGGAACCAAATATCTGGGCTCCAGGGGGAATTCCCACTACCAGAGAAATACAGAGAGGCTACACCCAATAGAATCTTGCCAAAATAGTAATGTGTGTTTCATTTAACCTATTCTGATCTCACTCTCCGATGAAGATTCTGTTTGTATTTTTCAGAAGGCAGTGAGAGAGCCAAGGTCAACCAAACTCCACCAATGAGACACAGGATGATGGCCGACAACCCAGCAAGAGATGAACCACCCAGGGCCTATCATGTAGGCACCAAATGAATCCTATGAGAAAGTGGTGAGAGAAACAAAAGAGCTATCATCACAGCAAGTCAGATAACTCAGAATAGGTCATGGAGACAGATACCAATGATATTCAACACGACCCAAAGCAGAAGTCCAGAGACACTTAAGATCTCAACAATAAAACAGATTTAATTCACCTACCATGACTCAGGGAACTGAGCATTAGAGGGGGCAGAAAGATTGTAAGAGCCATGGTGGGAGCGAATATCCAGAGTCATTGCCCTCCTCAGCAACCACACACAAAATGGGGTGTGAGAGCCAAACCAGGCTACCTAATGAGCTAATCATAATCCTCTACCCCATGGACTGATGCAGGGCCACCAGTGGGTTGGGGACAGGGAGGAGGGAAATGGGGGTACCGCCATTAGATTTTCTCACATGCTGTATCTAATTATCGATAACAAAGATTTAAAATATATTAAAAAATTTAAAAAATGAATATTTACATCCAGAGAGAATTTGAGCAATAATGTAATATCAAATACTGATGATCAATAAGGGATGCTTTAAAAAGTAAATAATTTATGGCTAAGTCTCATGCGACTTCCTGGGATAGGGGTACTATGGCATAACAAACAAGAGTGTCCTGATACAGAGACAGGTACAACTATCAATTACATTGATGATATTCTACCTTGAGGTCATTCAGTATCCTCTACTAGAATTCTACCATCACCAAATCATCATCTGCTTCTTATTTTATTTTCACTCTTTTTCTGGAAAACTGATACTTTACTCAACTAAAAGATAATTACCTAATAGTGTAATAAGAAATAATTAAAAATGTATTGGCCTCATTTCTTGACTTTGACTGGTATAAATCAGGCCTGATTACCTCTAGGCTGAGTATCCAAATGTTTATTTTTTTGAACACATATATCTACATGAGATTATTCAGGAGAAAATGAGAAAGCTTAGAAAATGTTGTCTTCATGAGTTTGTTTGCCTTGCTTTTCATCTTACCTCCAGGCAGACTAAGAATTAAAAACCAGCATGTATAAATGGGAAGGTAAATCAATATGAGGATCGAAGCCTACCAAAGGCTAGAGTAGGAGGAAGATAAGGAACAGAATCTGTATTCATGGCCAGTCTCTCTTTGTAGGATGGTCTTGCAAATGTTGGTTCAGGAGAGCTTGTTTTCAGTCCTCCTGGATTAAACATTCAATTCTCAGTAGGCTTGTTTTTACTCTCCTAGGGGACCACCACAACTCAACTCAGAAAATTTTCAATTAAATGGCCTTAGCCATATTCTGAACCACTATTAATTAAGACTGTCCACCTACCAGGAAGTCAAAAGAATAGCTACTTAAAACATTTTTTTTGGTGAAATACCACTGAGTGAAGTTTATTTCACAACCTATAGAACAAAAATGAAACATTAGTGTTACCAAATTGAAAACTTATTTGAAGGAATTTGTCATATTTTAACCACTTGTGATCATGGTGCCAGTAACATGTTTATCTCCAGAAAAGGAAGGTATGCTATCAGGAATCCACAGAGAGAGTTTACACACAGCAAGATTAATCTCAATGCTAGAGAACTAAAGAGAGGGCCTTTAGGCACTAGGAAACTGTGTACCTGGATGCTCCTAGGCATTTTAAATATTCCATCCACACTGGGGTTGACATTTCCTACCTGCTTCCAA
>PVHP010004140.1:28627-72698 GCA_004024765.1 Zapus hudsonius | reverse complement strand
ATATATATATATATATATATATATATATATATATATATATATATATATATATATATATATATATATGAGTACTCAGAAGAGTTCATGTTTCCTAGATCTTGTCTTGTCACTCATTGCAGAAGAAGAAGGAGAAGGAACTATTCATAGTTTTAAGAGAGATGATTACGCCTTACAAGGAGAAGGACGAGGAGAAAAATAAGAAAAAAAAAGGTAACACCTTCCTGTTTTAGTTGTTTAGCCCACAGATTTCTTTTATGCTATAGATTACATGACATAGCCACTATGAGGGCTTAAATAATTTACAAAAAAGAAAATAGATAATTATATGAAATTGGAATTTTAAATAGGCAATGCCACAATCTCTATTTTAAGAATGCAATGATAAATCCTGGAAATATCATAAAGCAACCATGCTCACATATGGCAGGAGGAGCCTTGACTGATAGGCCACACTGCACAGACAGAGTCTCATAAAGCATAGGCTGACCTTGAACTCACTATATAGCCAAGGATGACCATGAACTCCTAACCTTCCTGTCTTCACCTCAGATTATAGGGTTTTGTCACCATGCTCATCTCCTTGTCCTTTCAAAATGTAACTGTGAGTTTTGGGAACAAAGATTTACCTTGCAAGGAAAAGCTAAAAATCAGGAAAGGAAAGTTATCAAATATTATCTTGATTTTAAAAAAACTGTGTCTTTTTATGATAGATTTTAGTATTTTGATTCTTCAGTTCAAAATAAATAGTGATATCAGTTTACAATAACTGATTTGGTAAATCACATGAAAAAGATAAATGTACATGCATAGCTAAAGGTAAAATATGTAAAATTGAAATTATGTACATTTGTGTGGAGGATATTTATATGTAAACAAAGGAAACTGTGTACAACTAAACACAATTCCCACCTTTCATTCATAGTTCTCATACTTGCTTCCCTTTATAGAAACATTCATAAGGAAGTCACTTTACTGGATTTATTCCAACAGGCTTTGCTTTAGCAGTAGAGTGAAAAGAACAGTTGCTCTAGGATACCATTAATAAATGTTACCTTATAAGAAAAAGACCTTGTCCTGATGTGCTTTAGAATTGTGACATGGGAAGATTATTGTGGTTTATCTATGGATCCTTAAATCTGATAACAATGTCTTATAAGAGAGAAGTGGAAGGGGATTTGCTATGCATAGAAAAGGGTAAGAAACTAGTGAGGAGAAGGCAGACTGGGATCATGGGGATGCCAGGAAATGAAAGCTGGCAGCCACTAGACACTGGAAGAGGCAATTTAGAGACAGTAGCTAATGCCACTCAGCACTTTTATTTCAGTCTACAGGCACCAGGATTGGATTTCTGGCCTCCAGAATACTTTGTTACAACTGACATAAAAAAAAAATACACCACCATTCTAAAAAACCCATGGTAGTCAAATTCACTGACATCTCCTGTTGCAAAATCCTGCAGTCAGTGAGAGGAACCTCTCAGCACTACTGGGCATGAGCGGTTTTTGAGTCTTTTGTGTCTTTTTCTTGCTCAGATGACAAAGCTATATTGTCCGTCATGATTTTTTTTAAAAAATTTAATATTTTTAACCAGTTGCATATATGCAAGGAAAACAACTTGAAGACAGAGAGAATTTCCGAGGTTTCCATTAATGGTTGGCTGGCTCCTGTATTAGACAAAATGCCATGGAGGAGAGTGGAGTTGATGAACATATGGTGGGAAGAAGAAAGAAAGAAAGAAGAAAGAAAGAAAGAAAGAAAGAAAGAAAGAAAGAAAGAAAGAAAGAAAGAAAGAAAGAAAGAAAGAAAGAAAGAAAGAAAGAAAGAAAGAAAGAAAGAAAGAAAGAAAGAAAGAAAGAAAGAAAGAAAGAGGCAGAGACAGACACAGAGGGAGAGACAGAAATAATCCAGCTGTGGACTCCTCTTCGGCTTGGTCCTCTGGTAAGGTTGGTTAGTGTCTTCTTTGCTTCCAACACCTCTCAAAAGCCCTCAACATGGAAACCTTTGGAGAAGGTTCAGACTCAAACAATAACAGACATAGTTCCAATTTTAAAGGTTTATGCTAATCTAGACGTTTTGGTGAAATTGTGCTTGATGTCTATTATAAACTGACATTTAATTAGGGAGATTTTCTCACATTATCTGAGTGGATCTGATTCTACTATCTGAAAAGCATTAAAATCTAAACTAAGTTTTTTTTTTTTTTTCCGCAGAAGAAAATTATTTTCTTTACTGCCATAACCAATGGAGTCTGGTATAGTCTCTTAAATATAGTTATTGCATTTGCATGAGATTACATGTGTATCTGTTTAGAACTGAATGGATCCATAAACCAATGTGAGCAAATGCAGGAACATTTAATGGGATAGTCATAAAAACTTTGCAGTGTCTACCCATTTTCTATGTCATTTTTATGTTACTACTTAGTGAGCTGAGTATCCTATAGATTATTTCATCAATCATTATTTTCCTGCTAATTTTCTGTATTTCTCTATATGTCATGGTGTGTGTGTGTGTGTGTGTGTGTGTGTGTGTGTGTGTGTGTGTGTGGTGTTGGGTATCAATTCAAGGCCTGAGGCAAGCTAGGCATGCACTCTACCATTGAACTATACCACTAAACCTAATTTCATCATTATTGGATCCACTAGGATATAGTTATTCCTTAGTAGGGCTCTTTTAATTCAGACTAATGTTAAAAATACAAGATAGAGGAGCAGGAGAAAAGGAAGGAGGGAGGGAAAGGGGGAGAAAGTAAGAGAGACACAGAAAGAACTTAGAACAATAATATTTTGCTTTGGTTATTTTAGAGGTTCAAGATGACAGAAACAGAAATTACTCTAGATTTTTCAGCATTAACAGCATCATCTTATTATATAAATATTCTATTTACTTATCAGTAACAGGTGTGCCTACATGAGACCATACCAATGGATGTAGCCATATGAGCATAGACTATGGAAGCCTTGTCTGTAGCCAGATGGGTGGACCCATCCTTCCTTTCTGAAAAATTCAAGCACAACAGTGATGACACTGTTAATTGAATGGGTATTTTACCTGATGATTTTTTTTTATTTGGAAGCACAATCATGGAATGGTATTAAAAGAGCATACCGTGTGCCTGAGGAGGAAGTTGGGTGAAGACCCTCCAAGGGCTTTGCAGATTGTATTCAGGGGTGCATCAGGACTGATTTGCCTCACATGGGTGAATAGTTTGACACCTTGTTGCTTAAAAATTGCTTATGTTTAAAGTACACTCCACAGCTAAGGGGCCATGCAGATGTCACATCACTGAATAGCATATGGACATCTCCAGGGCTGTTAAAAATGATCACACCAACCGTCTGTTTTTACTAGGGCTTACTGTATTTACACAGTTTGAAGAAAGAAGATTACGCCTTGAATGCAGCTCAGGGGACCTATATCCAGAAGGAAAGGAAACAAGGAAAGCACTTGTGAACTTGCAAGAAAACTTTATGTTCCCATAATGGCCTTCCTTTTAACCATGTGGCAATTTCGAACATCAGAGAGGCCAAGATATTTAAAGAGAAAACACTTATTTTTAAAATTTGTAATCTAAGGCTTGCAACACTTCAAGTAAATGCAATTTGGGAGTAAGGATGGACTAAGTAGAATAGATTTTTTTTTTATTTTGACATCAATACCCAGTTGCTGGTACAAATTTTTATGAGTCTCAAAATTGTTTCCACCTTTGCTGAAGCCTGACATCTCTACTTGGGAGGGAGAGGGGCAGAAGGAATGACGGCTTGTTCTTGTACCCCAGCGTTGTGTCTACTTACTTGTTGATTCAGCCACAGCCTTTAAATCCCAAAGCCAGCACTTTAGTAGTTATGCTTAAAAATATCATAATGCATATGATAAATATGCATCATTTTATCTGTGCCTCAAAAGAAGAAAATATTTCTAAAACAGTGAAAACACATGTATTTACACACTTACAAATTTACATAGCCTGTTTGGGTAAAGCCTGGATTAAAGAAAGAATGGACGTCCTCCATTGTAAGTAACCAGTTACACTAACAAGTGAGTGGTCTCCTTGAAAAGGAGCAGGAAAGCAAACAATAGGTGTCAGTGCTTTGCATACTGTGCAGTGGTAACACTTCCCCACCATCTGGATAACCAAGTTATTATCACTGCTGAAAAGCCCACAAGGAGTTTATCTTAGTTTGTCACAAGATTAAAGGCTTTCTGATGATTTTTTTCCTTTTTAAACTAATTCCACTTAGTGAGGAGGAGCCCTTAACTGGAACTGGGGACTTAGGGCGCTATGCACTGGGAGCCGGACTCTGGGGCCCCCAAGGAGAGATGCACTATGTGAGCAACTGATGGAGAGGCTACTAAAACTAGAATCTAGCTGATTCAGAAATGTGTATCTCAGTTAACCTATACTGATCTCACTCTCCCATGGAGATTCTGTTTGTATGTTTCAGAATGCTGTGAGAGAGTTGCGGCTCATCCAACCCTACCAACAAACCACAGGCCAATAGCTGACATCCTGGCAATAGATGAGTTACCCCAGACATACCTTGGAGGATACCTATGGAATCCCACAAAGAATGATGAGATGAACAAGGGACCCAAAGCCACAGCCAATTAGTCAACACAGGATAGGCCAGTGAGACAGATACCAATGATTTTTTGACACAACCTAAAATAGTACAGTGACTCCTAAGTTCTCAACAATAAAGCAGCCTTGATACTCACCCCTCATGACTTAGGGAACTGAGCAAAGGGGGGGAAGATTGTGAGAGCCTTGGTTGGGGAGAATATCCAGAGACATGCCCCCCCCTCAATAACAACATACTAGGGCCAATGGAACCGGGCTGACTCCTAGGCTGTCCATGTTCCCCAGCCTCAAGGACTGATCCAGACGGCCCATGGTGGAGGACATCCAGATGATTGGGGATGGGGAAGTGGGGCATTGGGTAACTGGGGATAACAACTCATTGTTTACCCATTAAACATTGTAACTAATTATGGACAATAAAAAATTTTAAAAAAGAAATTAAAGTTTGATTACTATTTAGTGTTTACTGTGTGTCAGATACTTTGAGGGCAGTTTCATCCTGATCAAACTTGATAGAGAGTACTTTGATTTTTCTTGGTTTGCATGGTTTCCTTGTTGCAGAGGTTAGTGATATTAAATAGCTTGCACACCCAAATACACTAATTGAACTATAGAGACATATCCCTTGACCCAACTACTGCCTAAAGTTTCTGAAAATATGATAAATGAGGAATGGACAAGATAAAATATTTCAATGCCATCAAGTTTTATTCACATATCCATAAAACAATATAATGGACAGGATTTAGAATCACCATGGAAACAAATCTCTTGGCACGTCAGTTAGAGATTTTCTAGATTAGGACCCAGGTTTTATGAGTGCCAGCCTTCATCCCAATCTGACAGAGAATGTGGCAGAATTGTCTACAATGGCACTGCTTTTAGAGGAATAAAATATGCATGATGAAGGAAGTTATGGAATATTTTACTATGGTTTCAGACATCTGCTGATGCAAAGCAATGCAATTAAAATTTATACATGAAGGCTATAAGAAGGCCAGTGCTTGAAGCTGTGAAGATGAACTGTATATTGCAATGGAGACTCCAGAATATTACTGACTTAGAAACCTGTGAGATCAGGGTGTATCCATTCCATGGCAGAGGTTGCAGAGGGCAGAGCTGGAGGACCAGAGATATCCAAGCTCTCTGAAACCCATATAATTCTGTCACAACTCCCAGATGCCAGAAATATTGCGGAAATATTTAGATTTTTCTCTGTTGGATTTCAGTCTTTATTTGGTCTATTAGTCCTTGATATACCCCAAATCTTCCCTTTTAAGTAATAATTATTTTGTATGTATGTGACTCACTCTTTAATATTACAGGAGTCCATGGTTAAGATTTTGCATTTCATAAGAGACTATACTTATACTTTTAAACATCACTGGAACTGTTTAAGACTATGTGGACTTTTGAAGTTGAACTTACTGCATTTTGAATCATGAAAGGGCCACCATTAGCCTAGAGGGATAAAGGGTAAAAAGAAATGTCAACCTACTCCTATTTTTAAGATTTCTCTTATTGACACTTTACCACAAATTTCTCATTATCTGCAGTTATTTTCACATATGAATATTTGGGAAATCATTTAAATCTTTTAAGATTAGTGTAGGCTATTTTATATTTTGACAAATTATAACAGTTTCCAAAATAAGGAGCAGAAGCCCCAATACTGGCCTTAGAGGGCCCAAAAGTGAAGGCTGACTGCTTTTGTTCCTTAAAAAAGAGGAATTATGGGCTGGAGAGATGGCTCAGTGCTTAAGGCACTAGCCTCCAGTGCCTAAGGCCCTGGGTTCAATTCCCCAGGACCCACATAAGTCAGACCACAAGGTGGTGGCCCTGGTGCATTCTCTCTCTGTGTGTGTCTCTCTGTCTCTCTCTATCTCTCTATCTATCTCTCTGCTTGAAAATGAATAAATAAAATATTTTTTAAAAGAGGAATTATAACTTAATACTGCAACTCATGTTAGTTTTTAATTTTGTCTAGAATAAGATATCTTTCAATTGTAACTACCCATCATCATCCTCACCATCTATGTATGTGTGCACATGTGTTATAGAAACAGATCACTTCTGGTGTTTATAAATTTTTGAAAGAAAAATAAAACATCTACAGGTTCAGATATGTGCAGATGCTTCAACTGAATTAAAGCAGTTGTTTTGGAAAGTGTGGGAGACACTGTGAAGTCAGTACTCCTTGATGAATTTTGTCTATGGTAGCCTAATACCACTAAATTTTTTCTGTATACCCCAAGTTTCCATTGCTGAAAACCAACAACTGAGAATATCAACTTAAGGGTGGAAAGTCTTACTTTGGCCTGTGGATTTAGACGTTTCAGTTCATGGTTGGCTGGATGCATTGCTTTTGAGCCTGTAGTGAGGTGGCACATCACGAAGGAAGGAGAATAATGGTGGGGTGCACTACTCACCTCAGGGCAGCTAGGAGGCAAAAGAGGAAGAGGAAGGGCCAGGTTCTCAGTGGTCCCTTCAAGAGCTTCAAGAGTGAATGCTTAACTGGTTTCTCCTAGGCCTCACCTTTCCAAGGGTCCACCACTTCCCAATAGCAAACATGTTGGCATCCAAGCCTTGACCCTGTGGGCTTGTAGATCCAATCTAGAGCAATTCTAATAAGCTACCTTACTGATGAATAGATGTAGTTAGCAGCCAGTTTGTTTGAACTTGCACTGAATCTAGTCTTTTTAAAAAAATATATTAAGAAAATCTAGCCCAATTGTCTTGGCTTCAGCTAATATTTTTCTTCCATAAATTTATTGTGACAATAGAACCCAAAGATCCATTATGCTCTCATTAAAGCAAAGGCTCACAGTCCATCATTTAGCTGATGTGCATATTTACACCAAATTTACCACAGTTTTGTACAAAACGTTGCAAGACCACAAATGACCACTTATGCCTGACAAATGCAAAATGAATTTATCTTTTTAAAATAGCCATACCCAATTCTGGAGAAAAGTTCCTTTGTTCTATCACAGCACTTTCATCAAGAGTTTATGCTATTTCATATTTAATGAGACAATTACTCTGTCTGTCTTGAAGGAACATGATATAAGATAATTAGATCATGGAGAGTCAGGCAAACACTAGAAAATCAATCTGATACATCAAAAGAGCAAAATCGCTTCCCAGTTTAACAAACTTGCAATGTGCACAATGTGTGGGCATATGTGGAAGTTAAGCCTAGTAAACACTGTTACTTAATGAAATTCAAGAAAACAAAATAAATTGGGTAAATGACTGCTTAAAAGACCCTATCTTTTAAGTTTCATTAAAACATTATAACTTTTATTACAACATATTATCCTGGTACAAATTTTGCATATATGGTAAGCAGTTCTATGAAGCCCACGTAGAGTATAGTTTCTTTTTCAGTGCATATTATAATAGGATACAGAGGAGGAGGCTGAGTTACAAGTGATCCAAATCTCTTTGGACAGATGGAGCACCTGAGGCATCTAGACTACATTTATTCTGCAAGATGGTGGCCATCTAAGGGGAATGCTGACATTGCACAAGGGGCAGGATACCACCTGCCCACCACTAACAGCATCAGAAGGGCCCCAGGCAATGCATGCATTTAGAACAAGTTCTGAACTTTGGACCTGAAGCAGCAGACACTCAGCTGACAGTTGGTATCAATAAAACTGCTCTAGTTGGAGGTGGTTCAAGGACATAGTCTTAATAATAAAGACTCCATCATTATTACACTGACACTTGTAATTCCATCCTTCCAATTGCCCTATTATCTCACAATAGAGTCCTAGAAATAATGTTGAGATTAAGCTATTGGGGACAGTGTTTTGATTAGATTATGCTTGTATTCTGTCTCTAATGTGACAAGCACTCAACAAAGACAGTCTCACATTGAGTTTTTACCACTTGGGAACCTTTCCAGTTTTGGGGGTACTGGGTGGCGAGGATTCCTCTCAGCTTGGGAGCTTTTATGCTTTACTTCCACTTTCTCTAACATTTGCTCTCTTTAAAAAATGTGTTTATTTATTTGACAGAGAAAGAAGCAGGCAGAAGAACCTCCTGAAACTGCAAATAAACTCCAGATGCATTCATATGCCACTTGGTGCATCTGGCTTTAGGTGTATACTGGGGAATCAAACCCTGTCTGTCAAGCTTTGCAAACATGTTTCTTTAACCTCCAAGCCATTTCTTCAGCCTTTGTTTCTTGTTTAAAATAAATCTTTATTTTATTTATTCATTTTCAAGCAGAGAGAGAGAGAGAGAGAGAGAGAGAGAGAGAGAGAGAGAGAGAGAAAGCGAGCACCACGGCCACCACCTTGTGGGTCTGGCTTACGTGGGTCCTGGGGAATTGAACCCGGGGCCTTAGGTACTGGAGGCAAGTGCCTTAACCTCTGAGCAATCTCTCCAGCCCTAAGATAAATCTTTAATAATATATTAAAAAAGAAAGTATAACCCCATTTGAGGACATGTTAATAAAATCTGTTGGGAACACACACACACACACACACACACACACACACACACACACACACACACACATATATATATATATAGAAAGAGAGAGAGAGAGAGAGAGAGAGAGAACCTTTAAGTAAATTTTGAGAATTTTTGGTGAGTGGATGTAAATGATGAGAGTTTAGATTTCTTTAGTTGTAAGTAATTTAAGTTAAATTAGTAAGGAAGGTAAAGTTGGGCAAGAAGGAAAAAAATAGTGCCCTCTAGTTTATTCATTTATCCCTTCTGTTATTTACTTAAAAACCATAATGAGCTTTTATGCCTGCATGATTGACAGGTTACTACTTATGGAACTGGCATCACAGAAGAAGCCATCTTGGTCTGGACTCCAGAATGTCACTACATGATCCTATCAACCATCAATTGAACACAGTTTATTAACCTCATTAAGCAAATTTAGCCTCTTTCAGTTTGACCACAGACTATTAGCAGTCACCATTTGGCTAAAATGCTTATTATACTGTATGTTTCCCAATGAGTAAAGTGGTTTAGTCATTTGAAGCAAAATAATGAAAAATCATGCTTTAGTTAGAGTGACCTCTTTTCATCTCCTCCAGTATTTGCTGTAATATTCACAAATTCCTTCTAGTCCTAAAACATGGTCCCAGCCATCATCTCTCCTCTTCATGGCTCTGTCACTTTGAAGCAGCCTTGTTCACGTATGGCCTTTCAGGTTTTGTCTGATGGTCTTGGAACAGGAATATAGATAAGGATATGAGACTCTAGGTTCTGCTTTCTCTGCTACCACTGCCGCTCTGCAACTTTTCAATTCTGGCATATGCAGAATTCTTTGTGCCCTTCTACTTCAAACAATATCTATAATAAACAACAACAATCACAAAAAGCTTTTCCCTATGGCTTTTCAACTCCTGATGTCATTCATTCCAATGGGGTGACTGATCGCTTCAGGGTCAGTTCACACTTTTAATTCTTCTTTTAAGATTTAAAGAACAGTTAAAGATGAACTCATTTTTTCTGAGTTGATTAGGATGGAAGGACAAGGTTAAGCATTTACTTTTTCTTATTTTAGCTCCAAAGTAAGCTATCATTATTTGCTACCTTAAGAACAAGAAACTTTCAGATTGTGTTCTATTGTAGAATCTAGTCTGCCAAGTATTAATTATGAATATGAACTTGAATTATAAACTTCATTTGAACTTTGATTATAAACTTCATTCAGTATTGAATTATGAATATGAACAAGAATTATAAACTTCATGCAAAATAATAAAATTTGGGGTCTAGAGAGATGCCTCAGAAGTTGAGTATTTCCTATATGCTGCATGTTGCCACCTCCAGGAGGCCCTGATTTCCAAATTGCCAACAGCTAGGGAGACACCTGAATTAAACCACCACATTCCACCCATATTAGTTTACTGTTACAGCTACCTTCTCATTTCTGGCAGAAAACATTTGACCAAATGCAACATGTATGAGTAAAGGGTCTATTGGAACTTACAGACTCTAAGGAAAACTCCAAGATGGTAGGTGAAAATTTGGCATGAGCAGAGGCTGGACATCACATCTGTAGCAGGATGGTGAACCAAACTCTGGCAAGGGGGAATTGTATATTAACATCCATAGGCACACCTCCAACAACACAGCTCCAACAAGGTTCCAATTCCTAAACTGTCATCAGCTGGGGATCAAGCATTCAGAACCCATAAATTTATGGGAGGATCCTGAATCAAACCTCCACATTCTGCTTTTGGTCCCCATAAGCTGATAACCATACATCATGTAAAATGCAATGCATTCATTCTGTCCTACTTTAAAAGACCCCTTATTTTTGCAAACTCAATGCCATTCAAACATCCCCATAGTCCAAGATCTCTCAACGGTTAGCTTGTAACAAAAAAATCATAATTGCACAGAATAAATAGTCACACTGTAAAAGATGGCATTGGGCATAGCAAAGAAAGATTGAACCAATACAAGGTTTAAAACAAGTAGGGAAAGCATCAAGTTCTCTGTCTGATAACTCCAACCAATGACAAGTCTCCAACTCCAATAATTTTAACCAGTGGCCAGTGTGTAGAGTTCCAATTCTGCCCCTCCAGCTAGGCTACTAACTGCCTGATGTACATTGCATCCCAAGCTGGCAGTTTTCCTTGGCAGCCATCCCATAGTCTTGGCATCTCCACTGGGTCTCCACAACTATACATGTTCATCCTCATGGCTCCTTTGGGCCTCCAGGCAAGAACTTCCAACATCCCTGTTTCATATTGCTCACAGCCATTTCCAAAAACTAAAACCATGTCAAAAATCTAATCATCCTCTCCTTGCATTTTTATACTCTATAGAACCAGATGGGCTTCTAATTATTAATGCAGGTGGGAAATTAAGCCAACATTGAAGAGCAGGACACTCCTTTAGCATTCAGGCCCCTAACTTCCAAGAGAGGCAGCATTCTTTCTACTGTCCCCATGGCTCACTCTCAATGGTTGAAATCTCTTAATTAGAGCTGAATGGGCAGCAGTTTTGGCCCAAAGATTTCATTCATCTGTTACAGCAGTCCATTTCTATGCAATGTAACCCTGCACACATTGTCAGGACACAGGCAGGCAGCATGCAGCAAGCTTCTCACACAAACTGCTTCTCACCAAGTCCAGGTAAAGTTCTTTCTTCGTCTCATAAGACAAACCTCATAGATCACAGTTCTTAATGCAGTCAGGTCATTCACCTCTGACCAGAATCCATTAATCTGTATTCACAGCACTGCAAACGTCTCTTAGATTAAGGTTTAAAATCTTTCCACACATTACTCTAGCAAATCAGTTCCAAATGACCAAAGCCACAGAGTTAGGTTTCTGGCAGTAACAACTCCACTCTACTGGTACCAGTTTATTGTTGCAGCCACCTTCTTGTTGAAGGCAGAAAGCACCAAACCAAAACCAAAACCAAACACAGCTTGTACGAGAACAGGTTTTATTTTGGCTTATAGACTTGATGAGAACTCCATGATAACAGGGAAAATAATTGTATAATCAGAGATTGGACATCATCTCTACCACAGCAGATGGCAAATAGTAGCGGGATGGTGAGCCATACACTGGCAAGTGGAAGGTAGCTATCATAACCATAATCCCATCCCCAACAACACACCTCTAATAAGGTTCCAATTCCCAAATTGCCCTCAGCTGGGGATCAAACTTTCAGAACACAAAAGTTTATAGGGGACACCTGAATCAAACTTTCACACTGTATAAGTATGAAGGCCAGAAAAGACCTGAGAGAACACTCAAATTACCCTGACCCACATAAACAGCTGAGCATGGCTCTCATGCATCCCTGTAAAACCAAGTCCTGTAGGAGAATAGAGACCTGAAAATTTCCAGAGCTCTTGAAGAAAATATCAAATAGGAAACTTCAAATCAAATAGGAATGGACAGGAGGAAGGGCAATGAGGTGGGATACTGCTCTTCTTGTCTGACCACTGCAGGGAAGCACTTCCAGCACCCATGGGCACATACAAGTGCATGCATACACACACATACATACCCTCTCCACACAAATATACACATATACAAATAAGCAAAAAAGAATGAAATTTGGAAAATTATTCAGCAGTCAGGATCTAGTCTTGTGGGAAGAGCTAATCTAATGATCATGTTGATTGAATTAAGTCTCATAACTAGGGCTTGAAAGAAAACACATTAAGAAAATGTTTCCTGGTGAAGAGGCTCCTTCCAAGTTAAAAGGCCTTTGAAAAGGGTCTAGAATGGCTGAGTGTTTGTTTCTCTTTGAGACCCAATTTGTGCATATTGAAGTATGAAGCTGGGAAAAATGGGAATAAGAAGCTTCCACAGGAAAATAACCAGAAGAGTAGACAAGGTAGAAGGAAGGAGTGGTGTTAAACTAGGGGTAGGGGAAATAGAGCACCTCCTGAGATTAGATAGTAGACATACACTATCAAAAGGGAAAATAACTATTTGAGAATAGTACCAAGCTTGATTAGGGTGTATAGGAATATTGTGAACCAAGCCTTTGTATAGATGGCATTGGTGTAATGTGAGCGTCCTTGATTAATCCATCCTCTGAACAGGCTCTACTTGGGGCTAACATTCATTCCTTATCAATATGCCAGCATTCTGATCACCTTGACCTAATACAGAGGGCTTCAGAGTCCAGCTTCTATGGTGCTGAGACTTTTTCTGCTGCATACTCAAGTGTTGTGATTATATAATAGTTCTGTTGCATTTGTTTTTCACATCAGTCACAACATAGTGCAGTATTTTATGTAAATTCAAGGGCACATTCTCAATATGCAAGGAAAGAAAGGTTTTTATTCTGACATTTATTGCTATTTGAAATTTAGATACATTTAGGCAGAAATTATAGCTTTGTGCTAAAGAAAGTATGCAGTTTATTGACACTTAAAGCTTATTAAAATCTTAACAAACAATAATTTAGTCACATTGGAAATCATTTCCTCAGGATTTAAAGAGATGCCTTTGTAGATCCAATTCGGGATAGGATTTTATTTCCAAGCAACATAAATGGCTTTGAATGCCAATTATACAATCATAATCCAAAAGCAACAGGCAGAAAGAATTCCAGTGTCACTGAAAACTCCACTTTCATGCTGCTCCAAGGCCTCATGAAGAAATAGATTAAAATTCAGAGTTTAGAATTTTCAAGTATGTTTGCTCATTTTGTTTAAAACCTGTTTAGATTTTAAATGCCTTTGTATTTTCATTAACTTTGCATATTAGGGATTAGGGATATTAAGAATTTATACTTAATTTCATTCTTCTACAAAATGTTTTTGTTTGTTTGTTTATTTATTTATTTTTGGTTAGACCACCACACAAACTGGCATTTATTTATATGAAATGAACTCACAGTATTCAGTTGATCTCATCCAGTCATGTCATTTAATGTACAAACTCTAGAAAAATTAATTTTTTAGGGGACATTGAGATGAAACCTACAGAAGAAGGTGATTACTGCATACATATGCTTTAAGTGATTAATAGGTTCTCTTTCTCACGTTTTCCAAGAGGGATGACCAGTCTGGAGAAGGGCACGTGTTTCATTAATGACCAAGGTGTCTGTATTACTGGGACGCAGGAAAAAGAATGGGCTTCCACTTTTCTTTCTTAAATTAATATCTTTATTATGAATAATTAGATACATTGTATGAGAAAATCTTGTGATGGTGCCCCCATTTCCCTTTTCTGTCCCCTTCCCACTGGGGTCCCTCCTCAGTGCGCATACTGGATCTGTTCATAGGGTAGGGGGTTATGAACTGCACTAGAGGTAGCCAGTTTTTTGTTTCTGCCATTGTGTGTTGTTGCTGAGGGAGGGAATATCTCTGGATATTCTCCCCCAATATGACTCTTAAAGTCTTTTTTTAATTTTCATTTTAATCTCTTTTTAAAAAATATCTTTATAATCCATAATAAATACATTTTATGAGCAAATCTTGTGATGATACCCAAATTCCTTCCTCCCTTTCCCCAATCCACTGGGGATCCTCCTCAGTAGGCATACTGGATCAGTTCTTGGAGTAAGGGGTTATGAATTGCTCTAAAGGAAGCCATTTCCCCCCTCCCTTTGTGTGTTGTTGCCAAGGGCTGGGGGGGGGCATGTCTCTGGATATTCTCCCCTACCATGGGTTGTACTTTCTTTCTGCCCCCTCATCCATTCAGTTCCCTGAGCCATGGTAGGTGAGTGTTAAATTTGCTTTTTTGTTGAGATCTTAAGTGTCTCTGGACTTCTGCTTTGGGTTGTATTAGATATCATTGGTGTCTGTTGGTATTTGTCTCCATTGACCTTTCATGGGTTATCTGACTTGCTGTGGTGATTGGTCTTCTGTTTATCTCATCACTTTCTTATAGGTTCCATTTGGGCCTTGTGTGATAGGTCAGGGGTGGTTCATCTCCTGCCAGGATGTCAGCCATCCTCCCATTTCTTATTGGTAGAATTGGGTTGTCCCTGGCTCTCTCCCTGCCTTCTCAAAATACAAACAGAATCTCCATCATAAAGTGAGATAAGTATAGGTAAATGAGACAGATATTGCTATTTTGGCAAGATTCTAATGGGTGTAGCCTCTCTGTAACTCTCTGGTAGTGGGAATTTCCCCCTTGGGTTCTTGGTCCCCATAGGGTTTTGCCATGGATCCGAGTTCCAGTTAAGAGTTCCTTATCACTGAGCAGATCTCTTAGCCAATCAGTAAGCCATTGATTACCCTCCTCAGTTTGGCACCACTATTGGGTCTTACCTTAGGTCTAGGGAATACTCAAGAGCTTTGCAAATAGCCTGTCTCATTTTGGGGACCTTGTGGGTCTCTTTGATCAACAGTTCAGTGTGGGAAGGAACGAATGACTGGGATAGGGAGATGCAGACCTGAGCAATTTGTCTTGAGGCTAGGCTCCCTCCCATTCTATTCATGGCCCCTCTTATCAAGTGATGTCCACAGCTTCCTCAGGAGCTTACTGTATGAATGACAGGATTTTATGGTATGCATTCATTATAGGTTTAATTTATTGTATTAGTTCCCCCCACCACAATTCCATCTTTCCCCTTTTATAGTCTCTCAATTCACTGAAAGGTTTTCTTAATGTCCAGGCTTAACCTGGTTAGGTAAGGATCCACATGTGAGGAAAAATATGTGGCGCTTGACTCTGTTCTTATATGAGGTCGCTAAGAATTATCTGCTCCAAGTCCATCCACTTTCCTTTAAATTTCATTATGTCATTTTACCTTTCAGCTTTGTAGAATTCTCTAGTAGTATATATACCACAACTTTGATATCCATTCATCCAGTTATGGGCATTTGGGTTGATTCTAATTCTTTGCTCTTATGAATTGAGCTGCTATAAACATCTTTGAGCACTGTCTCTGTGCTTGGGCAAGGAATCTTGGGGGTAGATGCCGAGTAGAGTGATAGCTGGGTCCATCAGTAGCACTATACCCATCCTATTCAGGAGCCTCCACACTGCTTTCCATAGCGGTTGTACAAGTTTGCAATCTCACCAGCAGTGAAAGAGAGTTCTTTTGCCCTGCATCCTCACCATCATCTATTGTCCTTGGATTTTTTAATGATTGCCATGCTGACTGGAGTGAGATGGAATCTCATTGTTGTTTGATTTGCATTTCCCTGATGATTAGTGGTGCTGAACATTTCCTTAAATGAGAGCAGGCCATTTGTAATTCCTCTTCTGAGAATTTCCTGTTGAGTTCAGTGTCCCATTTTGTGAGAGGGCTGTTTGATTTTTATTATGAAAATTTTTGGGTTCTTTGCACATTTTAGATATTATCCTTTGTCCATGGAATAGCTGGCATAGATTGTCTCCCATTCTGATGGTGGTCTGCTGGCTTTTAGTATGGTGTGTAATATGTAAAAAGCTAAGCTTTAAAAAAAAAAAGCTAAGCTTTTTAGCTTGATGAGATCCCACTGAGTGAGTTATCAGTGCACTTCCTGTGCTACTGGAGATTTGTTCAGAAAGTTTTTCCCTACTCCTATCTTGTGTAGAGTTCCTCCTACTTTTTTCTTCTAGGGTATTCAGTGTTTCAGGTCTTATGTTGAGGTCTTTAACCCAATTAGAGTTGAGTTTTCTGCATGATATTTAGCAACTATAGAAAATGGTATGTAACCACTCATCTTTTAAATTAATCTGAAACTGTACAATGCAGTGTGATTTCTATTATGCTCAATTTGGAAACCTGAGCTACGACTAGACCTAAATATGCTAAAACTGACTTTTTAATGCACATATGTTTTCTCCCTTTAATGATAAAAGTCCATAAGTTGATTCACTATATTTCTTACATAGAATGTGACATAAGGAGCAGTAAACTTATATGCTTGACCAAATGAGAAGTGTCAGGCAGGTAGAATTACTCAAACTTGAAGAATTCTGACATTTTGTAAGGAAGGTGATCTTTAGAGATTCAGAATCATGTCGCAATTTCAATATATCACTCACATAGTGCAGCCACACGTATCTTTGTAGCACATATTATTATTATGACATAGTATTTTGGAAATAAGTAGCATGTATTGTAGGGGAATAGAATATGCAACTCTACTGGGTACATTCAGTAACACAACTAAGTCTGTGATTGCTAGAATTGTCTAATGAGATTATGTGGTTAGGCTGGTCAAAAGTTCTATGCATACCAGGCTGTACTGTTAACACTTGAGAGGTGGAGGCAGGAGGATCATGAGTTGAAAGTCACCCTCTGCTACCTAGTAAGTTCAAAGAGCCTGTAGAGCATCCATTTACTTAATTATTTACATATTCACTCTTTGGCTTGATGTTTATCAAGCAGCACTATGTTCATCCAGTTGTGTAGATAGAATGACTGACTTTATTTTCAAGGACAGAAATGTGCCAAATGTACCAAGTTAAATTCTTTATATTAGTTGACTAAAGACTTTATTAAAATATGTACAATTACATGATTTTCTCCCTATCATGTCCATATTATGTAGTACATATTTGGCTATATATATGTATAACTATGAAATATACAATCAATGTGCATTTATAGGTGCTAAGATTTTGTCTATCTTCAAAGTGGTGACAGGCCTTAAAGAGGTCCTTCTACTTTGGCCACACAATTGGGAAAAAAATCCATGGTTTTCAACTCTAATGTAAGACATTAGAGGCTTAACCTATTTCCTTTAATATTTTCAAATTTTACTTAAAGAAGGTGAAGTAGACAAAGATGAAAATATTGTGTTTTCATTTCTTCCCTCTGATGGAAATAAATCCAGATTTTTCTATATGAGTACATTGGAGCAACAAATTGAAGACTTAAACATTAATAAATGATGACAAGAAACTGCCAGTAAAAATGCAGGAAATAGTAGAAAATCTGTCATTTTGTAAAAATGAGAAAATCAAACTGGATGTGAAAAAATGAATGTTAGTGCAAAAGTAATGAGCAGTGAAGCCAAACTATATAAAATGTTCAATACTTGTAATTACATAGTCTAGCCATTAATATACTTCTATGACATGAATGTTATAGAGACTGAGCTAGTTTCTACCAGTTTATAAATTTGTATCTGAGGCTGGTTTTGAAATGTACACAAATTCAGTGAGGCCACTGGAGCTCATTTATTTCCTAGGAGAGGTGATGTTTGGTGGTCTCTCCATACACAATTCAGTATTGTCCAGGTAACCTGAAAATGCCTGCTTAGTTGCCTGTCGGGTTTTCCATACTCTGAAAAGGAAGTGCTATCTCAGGAAAAGTAGTGAGGAATGCACATTATTCCCACTGTATCCAGTTTAGCTTTCTAAAGCTCTGATATTCAGAATGTCACACCCTGGGAAATGAACATCAATGGTTTCTACACATACTCAAAACTCATGGTTGTTAACCTTTAGAAAATTTTAACGCTATTAAAATATATATCCTTATGCCTCATTCTCAGAGATTTTTACCATACACTGGATTTTGTGTTTAGGAATTTGTAATTTCAACACAAGCCACATATATTTATGTAACGTTAGACAATGATAACTCATACTCAGCAGAGACATGCCAAAAACTTGGCAGATGGATTTTTATACAAACAGTATCTGTCTCCACTGAAAACAATTCTTTTTGTATGAACAAAACACCTTTGATCATAAAGGGCACCATTGGGGCACATTTGATATCCCAGGCTACAGTGATTAGAGGATTTGTGATGATACCAATAAATAGTGCATTTCACTTAAAGTAAGATCGTTTCCTTCCATATGCTCTGGACACAGATTTCATAAACCCCTGGTGGACTTGCACCATCGCCTGGATGTCATTCTCTGTGTGCCTTGTGCTTGTTGCTAACACCTGAAGTCAGACCTCCCAAAAGCTGGTAGTTTGCTGCCAAGATTTATTAAAGTAAAAATACCCTTTAAAAATGTGACCTCTAATAAGGTTAAACTTGAATAATAATAAAACCTGACATGTGATTCAGGAGACAAAGGGGATGGAAGGAAATGGGGGCTGGGGGTGGAACAGAGGGGGAGATATACACTAATCTAAACTCACAACAATCTGACTCCATAGAATCCTTTCTTCTGTACAAGTCTCTTAGGTAATTGGGAGCATCATATGGTATCAGGGTCCCAAGGGGGGCGGGTGGAAGACTACCTCTAGTAGAAATGACTCTGACCTTTGGCTCCCCATCCCAGTAAGTAGTTACTGCCCACAATGAGCTGTTGATCAGAGTGACCTACATGGTCCCTAAAATAAGACAAACTGTTGTCTCAGCTCTTGAATACCCACCTCAGGCAAAAGATAAGCCCCTATTGCTGATTCCATAGACTGCTGTCACACAACACTGAGAGATCTTGCTGAATGTGGAATGAAACCAGTTCCCAGAAAGCTAGCCTATGAAATGCTGGAAGGTGTTGCTTGAGCTGCCAGGGGAACCAGACCAACGATATTCTGAGAAAGCATGGGACATCCTCAAGCGTGACCAATGGTCTGAGAATGCAGAACACACTGCTATATGGCACAGACAAGCAAGGCAAGAAGTGCCCATCTGTGCAACAGTCGTGCTCAACCTCGGTGGATAATCAACAGCTGGCTACTTGGTTATGAGGTCCCCTCAGTGGCAGGGAACCCTTGACTGGTACGGGGATCCAAGGCAACCTTGAATGGGGACCAAGATCATGATCTCCAAGGGGGAATTCCTCACTAACCATAGGTCTTCAGAAAGTCTACACCCTGCAAATGTTCATCAGACTAGCAATATTTGTCTAAATTAATTAATAATGATCTCACTCTCCTTTGGAGAGTCTGTTTGTATTTTTCAGAAATTAACAAGAACCATGGACAAACAAATTCCACCAATAGGACCTGAGTTGAAGGTGGGCACCCAAGCAGGAGAGGAACCACCTCAAACTTACCATTTAGAGCCCTAACAAAACCTCCAAGGAAGTGGTGTGATGAGCAAAAGAGCTATTCCCACAGCAAGGCAGATATCCTAGGGAGGGATAACAGAGATAGACACCAAGGGTGCCCAAAATGGTCCAAAACCCAAATCCAGAGACTCAACACTTATGCAAACTTAAACTTCAACCACTATGACACAGAGAAATTTTCAGAAGAGGTGACCGAAAGAATGTAAGAGCCATAGTGAGGGAGAATATCTAATGCCTAAAGGGGTGTGGCATCCTTGTTTTAAGGGGTTTTCTCTAATAACACATGATACTGACCATCTTGCTATGTTAATAGATTAGATAAATAGATAGATAGATAGATAGATAGATAGATAGATAGATAGATAGATAGATAGATAGATGATAGATTTGCTAATAAAAATGTTTAATTTTTTAAATGTTTAATTTTTTAAGAGAATTGTTATATAGTTAGGAGAATTAAATGTGCTATATAAGTGAAAAAATGAGCATCAATTTTCTCTCTTTTAAAGAAATTTAAACTTAGTGATCTAACTTAAACAGAAGACTCAGTAGTATGAACCCATTTAAAGGAATAAAGTGATACTTGATTAAAAAAAAAAACTCATTTTACTTCTGCTTATTGCCCTCTCCACCAACCAACAACAGAATCAAAATACAAGATATATTTTTCCATTTTTCAAGTTCTATTGCATAAACAACTATCAAACCTTGTACCAATACTCATTCAGAATTGAAGCCCAAAACCTGAAAACTGCCCACAAGATCTGCCCAATCTAGCCTCTCTTCCAATTTGTTTTTCTTTCTCTTTTCAGATGCATTCTTGAGGTCCCCAAGTTTAGGCCCTGGAGAATACTTGCCCGGCACACTTCTGAAGCTTGGTTTTTGATGTATGCTTGTCCTGGAAATATTTCCTCTGATCACTACCATTTATTTACTTCCTCTCCTGTCTTTTCCCAAATATGTGTATCTTCTCTCTGAATGCTTTTCTAGATATACTGTGACACCCCCGTCCTCTTCATCGCATTATTTGTGGTTTCCTCCCCCTACTTAATATTTTAATGTATTATCACATGAAAGTGTCATGCACTTATGTTTGAGTGTGTATGAGTTGCTGTGTTCTGTAGTACTGTTGCCCGCAATGGTATTTGTCACATAAGAATCAAGGGTTTGTTGACAGTTGAATATTTCTAAGATCAGATCACCACAAAAAGAAACAAAAGGCATATGCATTTGCTTGCAATACTATCTTCAGCCTCATTCAAAGCAGTTCAAATTGCAACACTATTATTCTTGATAACTTTTCATACCTTTCAAAACCAGATTTTCTGTGAAATTATTAAGAGTAGGATTGCTGGCTGTTACATAACTTATGTAAGAGTTATTAAAAGCCTTGCCTCCTCATTGTCATAAAATTCAAATATACACTGAAAAAGGATGGAAATCAAGAAACCCAAAGCATATAGAATTAAAAACTTAGATTTATTAAAAACAAGAGAATATAGAATACATAAAGATTTTATTTAATATTCTACTCTATTGTTTTTCTGAGAAAATGGTTTCCAAAGCTTAAGATGATATTAATTGATAGCCTGCTTCATAATTCAACAGACTCCCATAAGACACAAAATGCCAGTGGGATTAGATTCATGTGGAAGGAACTACTTCATATATACTTCATATATATTTATATTTGATGGATTGTGCCTTAGCAATAACAATACTTTAAAGGTGGAGAAATAGCCTCAGCATTAAATGGCTAGGTGAGTAGACATACAATCTGGCAAGCTCAATAGCAGGAAGATAAGACACTGAGTTCTGCGTAAAGATCTTTTTTCATGATACTACCGTCCCCAAATCTTCCAATTCATAAATGTCTGTAGACATTTCATTCTTTCCCATGTCTCAGCTTTGCAACAAATATATCATATATTATATCACAGCTGTCGTAAGTGCCAACTTTCTCACTTTGCACATCAGTTAAAACCTGGAATTCATTATTCTTGCATGCACTTCTGCAAAAAAAGAGAAAGTCCCAAGTTCCTGCCATCTCCAGGTACTTCTCTGATCCATACTCACTTTGCCATTTTATAACTCTGTCTCATTGGATAAAATCCAAACTCTGCTCTTTGGCATATAGTACACTTCAAGATCTATACTCACTTTTGCAGTCATATGATTGGTTTTGTATTTTCTATACCAAGATCTTGTAATGAACATGTCACAGAACTGTGAATTCATTGTGGCTTGACATTGTCTAAGCATACAAAATCAGCAGCATATACAGGATTCACATGGCTGTCATTCTGAATGCATGCTGTTTGTATGGACTTAGAAAGTTATAATAGCCAGTAAAGAAGTCAATTAAGTTCAAATGTTTTCAAAAACATCAAAGATCCAATTACAGTATATAAAACAAGGAAAGTTATAGATTTTTGTAATTGCATTAATAATTCACATTATACCTAAGCTATTTGAGGAATTCTCAGCCTAAATATCGCTTAGAATTACTTACTATGATATTTACTAAGCATCTTTCATCCTTATAGAGATTTCAAAATTATATCAGAAACTTTTAAGTGAACAAACTCAGACATATTGATAACATAGTATGGATTAGTGTGGAATGTAAACCTTATGTGGATGTTAGATGTATTTTTTATGTATTACTAAAGTTCAATATTTTGTGCATTTATAATATGTCAGAGTGGAATAATATGCAACTGAATAACTATAAGCAATTTACTTAATCATAAAATTATAAAAAAGAAATTTTAATAAGTTTTTATATAGCACTTGAGCTTGTCAACAGACAAGCCACATATTTATTCATTTATTACAATTACTTAAGTTCTTAGACTATTAAATTCGTGAGATAAGTGAAGCAGAGAACTTTGAAAAAAATAACTAAATATATTGTATGTATAAATGAAGCTTAGGATATTTAAAGGTTTAATTGTTTGAATGAGATCAAATATTATCCTAGATTTAAAAGCAATTGTTGAAAGAGAGCAAGAGTGAGTGAGAGAAAAACAGTGAGGAGACTGAAACACTGAGGATTTATGCAGTTAGAGGGCTTTAAGGGAATAAATTGTTTTTACTTGTATTATTAATAAATAGCATATCAATTTTCAAAACCAAAGGAACTCCTAAAATCATTTTTGTGTATACCTTTATATAATCATTTATGATAAAATAAACTTCAAATTCCTTATTCAAAGTTATTCTTTTCCTATGATTTTATAATTAAGTTTTTTCTATTTAAAAATTTTTTTCTTTAAAATTATGTTTTTTTCCATGGCATATAAGATTTCCAAAACATATAGAGAAATTGTTATACATATAAATTACATGCATGTATATATATTCCTTGAATACTCATTAATAAGGCTCAATTGAGTTTATTACATCATTCATCCCAAAACCATTTTCCAGATAATGTGAAGTTGTGCTCTGTCAAAAAGTTCTTGCCACTTATTTCTTCCTTCTGCCTCTTAGGAGCAACATCCTTAGGGCAAATACCCATTCCTCCATCCTTGCATGCATCATTAGCCATTGTTCCCTAGAGAGATCTAAGCAATTGGCATTTATATTCTTCCAACAATCTCTTGCTGGAGCCTGGAATCCTTCTAAGCATTCCCTTCTTCCCATTCATCCACCTACTCCAGCCTCAGGGAGAGACGCATGCCATGACGGTTTATAGGATTGTCTGGTTATTGATCCCACCATCACCATCACCCACTCTGCCATCCCTGACTTCTGCAAACATTACTACTGCCCTTACCATCTTCATTTTTATCAGTTAACTATTCTTCTTGAGAGTTCTCTCTCCTTGTTGTAATCTACTTCATGCAGGGCTATTTGGGGGGTGCCAGGTTATACTAGCCTTAGACACATTGTCCCCTGGTAAGCTAAGATTGTGTCAGTGCCACATTCCCCACTACATAGTAAGCCTGTAGAATAAGAATCATATAAGGCTCCTTGTAAAATCCATTTTTCTTTCTGTAATTTCTTGTAAAATTTGTGTTGGTGGTTATGGAAGCAGAATGTATTAGGCAAATACCTTAAGAATATTGTTACAAGGTATAATTTATAGAAAGTATAGGAATCAAAACTTTATTAATCATTGATTAAAAATTGGCAAGCACATCATCAGAGTTCAATGTGTTAAGTCTAAAACTCAGCCATAAATTTAAATTCTCTGTTTCTTACCACCACTGCTATAACTTTATAATCTTATTTTCTACTACTTCTTTTAATAGATGCTTCAATCAGTGGTTGGTAAACTTCTTGAAATGGCTATGATAGTATTTTTGTGGGTCATATGGGCTACAATCTGTCTTGGCGCCTCAATTCCATCAGTATAGCATCAAAGCAGCCATGGGCAATGCATAAACAGATGTAAGTATCTACGTTCAAAACAACACCACCAACAAACCTCATTGAAGATCAGGTGGTGGGATGGACCTGGCAGGAGGACCATCTGCTGCTCACACCTGTGTGTAATCCAGTCAAGCTTATCTGATCATTTACTTCAGGTGCAATCACATATTCACTTCCTCACCCTTCACACCTCAAAGGCCCTGCTATTCACTGATGATGAAAGTCATATGTATGCTTTTATCACTACCATTCTCTTTTGAACTTTCTCCTCATACTGTTTCATAATGGCTTATTTTCCTTTGCAAGTTCAATGCATGTTCCTCCTATTCATTTATTCATTCGGGAAATGCTTTATAGATGCTCATCAGGCAGACCTTATGGCAGGAATAGTGCTCTAAAGACAAGCAGACACTTTAGGAAGACAAGTGTCCTGTGAAGGAGAGGGAAGAAGTGAGTGGCAGAGGCTTCAGCTAATTTAAGACATATAATGGAAATATTGCTGTCTTATTATATTCTTGAGTAATATGTTTAACATGTATATATAAACTTGGAAAGAAATAGTATGGGATATCTACATTCCAAATACATTTTAAATTTGCTATATGCAACAATTTAAGTAGAGGAATTTTAAAGTTTTCCTGCAAAACCCACTAAGTGTTTGAAATAGTTATGAAACTATACAAAAGACAGCTGAATATCGTAAAGTCTAAACACCTTGTGATTTTTGTTATCATATTAAAATGTCTTATTGTGATAGCTTGAAAGAATGTCCCCCCAATAGATTCAAGAGTTATTCAAGTCTTTCTCTAGCTGCCTGGCTGGAGGGTGTGTCACCTTGTCTAGATCCTAGGGTCCATCCCTATAATTTTTCTGTGGTGGATCGGGAATTTCAGCTATATACAGGCAAAGAGCAGTCTGAGCTCAAGCCTGGAGTTCCTGCGTTTTGAGAGTTTTGAGTTGTGCTTGCTTCCTTGAGGTGCTGGTAATGGGTTTCTGTCTCTCTGCTTGGACCTATGAAAGGTGGCCAACCTCTTTCACCATTCTGGAACTTCTCCTGGATCTGTTACTTCAATAAATATTTCCTTCCAATCTGTGCCTGGTTTGGAGATTCATCCCGGTAGCGTGTGCCTGAGTATGACACTTACTTAAAACATGTAGTGAAAATAAACAAGAGATAACACCAGTGTTGATCTTGGAAGGCTTGCAGGCTGTCAGTATGCCTCTTCTTATGTTTCACTCTGGTACAATATCAGATTTTTTTAAGAAAAATTACTGGGTACATTACTTTCAAATATTACTTATATAATGAAAATCTTGAATTAGAGCCAAAATAACATACTTTTTATAAGCATATTAAGGCAAGTATATCTACTTGAGAACAATACAGAAAATAGCCTTTTACAAACATGAACCATGAGGCCTATAGTATTGCATGTAAACAGGAATGTTTCTGTGCCATAGATTCCACCAGACAGTATACTGATCAAGACTGAGGAATAGCTGTGCCAAGTTATGATAACCCAGCAGCTATGAACCCAGTGAAATTTGCTGAGCAGGAGAAGAAAAGAAAAATGCTTTGGCAAGGTAAGAAAGAAGACAACAAATCTCAGTCAGCTGAAACATGGGGAAAATTGAATTTGGGAAACAAGGACCAGAAAGTCCAATTTAGGAAATTAATGGGCATTGTGATGGTTAAATTCATTGTCAATGTGATCTGTGTAATGATCCACAGTAATCTTGGGTGGGTCTCTGAGCTTGCTTGCAGAAAAGATTGACAAAATCCTTTTGGGATGTTGGAGAAGGAAGGAGTTCCCTTCTCCAGAGTGAGCCTTCCCCAGTGGGTGGGCCTTCCAAGGGGACTAAATATAAGGAAGCTTGAGGGGAAGGAACCTCTCTTTCTTCCTCCCCTTGGCTGCTGGTGGTTGTTTCTGACTTGCACTTGCATCCTGCTCTTCTACACTTCTTGGACATTGGAACCCAGTTTCCTCAGCCTCACATCATGGACTGAAGAGCAGCCGATACCCAGGGAGTCATCAGGTTTTCAGGGATGGATTGGGACTGCTGAGGCCTCCAGTTACATGGACTGAACAGCTACTAGTTTCTTCACCTGTGGGCCTGCATATGGCTATTGTTGGACTGTCACAAGCTACCCCAATAAATTCCCTTTTACTATAATCTATTCTATCAACTGTTTCCTCAAGAGAACCCTGACTAAAACAGGTATTAAGAGTGAAGATGAAGCTGGATGTAGCTCAGTTGATGAAGTAAGTTATAAGACTTTGAAGCAACAAGAAGAAGTTTTTAGGAATCTTGATGCTCAGTATGCAATGGCAAGATCACAAAGCCACATGCAGAGAGGAATGGGTTTGGGTTTTACATCTTCGATGTGTGGAATGGATGCAGTTTGAAAAAGATCATATTTTCAAGGAGTCTTTATAGACTTCTTGTTCCAATGCCAGGTCATTGTTCACCAAACAGCTAGCACTCTAGCTTGCATGGGTGTTGCATTGACTTTAGTTTATTGAAAAATACATTTTTTTTTTTGGTAAATATCAGATCAGTGATACCGGTGTTAGTATTGTAATCAGGTTAAGCCCACTTCCATTACTTGACAGGATTATAGAAGAATACTTTTTAGTTAATGAATTCTACTTCTCAAATATATTAGAGCTTCAGGTGGGGTGAAATCTCATGCATAGATTTTTTTCATGTCCGCTATCTTGTATACTTTTCTACTTAAACTTGTGCAGTTATTTTCATCTCTTGAAACATGAAAGAAATGTTATGTAGATGTTCTTTAGAAGATCTAGCCATTTGGTACATGTCCAGCACAGATGGTTGGTGGTGATGATAATAAAAATGATTTTCTCAAAAAAAAAAAGATTATGGAACATGTGACATATCTTTTAAAATCCAATTTTCTTTGTAAAATTTCTTATGAAATATGTGTTGGCAATTATGGAATCAAGATACATTAGGTAAATTGTTTAAAGATATTATTAGAAAGACTTAATAAAAACAAATTGTAGGAATAAAATCTTTATTATTGACTTAAAATTGGCAAGCACTGTAAATACTGTATATATAGTATAATATATATGTATATGTATATATACATATATATATATATATATATATATATATATATATATATATATATATATATAATTGCTTCACCAAGATTGCAAGTTATATGTCCACCATATAAAATCAGAGATATTTTTGTATACTAATAATGAGCTATCCTAAAATTATTCCATTTAGCATTAATACAATTAAATAACTAGATACATGTATAGTAAGAGTAATAATTATACACTGGAACTTTAAAAAACAAAATAAAGAGGTTCTAAATAAATGGAAGAAATTATGCTTACTTACAACTTTCCAAATGTTTCTAGACATTCAACTCAATAGTTATTCAGATGCTAGTTTCCTGCTGTTCAGAAATGAGCAGACTCATCCTAAAATCCACATGGAAAGGAAAGGAACTAACACAATGATGAAGGTGAAATACAAAGTTGGATGACTCACATAAGTATACCACACATTATAATAATCAAGACTATATGGTCTTGGTCTTAGGACTGACACCAACATTAATCTAATAGAATTGAGAATCATATTTTAACAAGAACTCAGGACCGTTTTATGAGGAAAGTATAGTGTTCCAGCAAATGTGTGTCTAGTATTTGGAAAGGCAGGAAAAGGAACAAGCTGGGGCCATTGTGATAGAGAAGTAACTCAAAAGGGATGGTAGACTTACCTGTAAGTTATAATTATAAAAACCTTAAATGAAAATAGTAGGCACAAATCTCCATGACTTTGTGTCAAGTAATATCTTTTTAAAGATATAGTTACACTGCCAACTAAACAGAAACAAATATACTATTTAGATTTTTAAAAAATTATATAACAAAAAATACACCAAGAAAGTAAAAAGACAACTCACAAAATAGGTAAAATGTCTTTGCAGATCATAGATCAGGTAAGGTGTTTATATTCCGTATATGTAAAGAAATTTTGCAGCCTAAAATAGTAAAAAGTCAAACAACCCAAATTAAAAATGGAAATACAGATATGTTTCTCAAGAAGATAAAGAAATATGAATGATCATATAAAAACATCAGGTGCCATTACAATAGTTCAAGCCAAAGCTACGGTAAGATACTACTTTACCACACTCACTATTTCTATGATAAGAAAGTAGATAGAAGGAAATAAGTGCTGGTGGGTATATGGAGAAATTGGTACATTTGTGTTTACTGGGAGGAATGTCAAGAAGTGAACACACTTCAGATAACAATTTACTTATTCTTCAAACTGTTAAAGAGCATTACAATATGAGCAATCATTTCCACTCCTAGCTATACATCAAAAAGAAATGAAAACATTCCTGTGCAAACACGTGGTCAGGGTCTAGGGAGATGCTCAGTAGATGGAAGCATGAGGACCTGAGTTCAGATCTCCAACACCCATGTAAAATCCGAGTATTTCCAACTATACCTGCAATCCCAGAGCTGAGGGGCATGGAGACAGAAGGAAGGTTAGGGCTTACTGGTCAGCCTATGAAGTAAGAAAATGTCAAGTTCTATGCTCAGTGAAATACCCTATCTCAAAGAATAAAGCAGAATAACAAAAGCTAAGGACACCAGATGTATATATGCATCTGAACACACATACATATAACTAACACACACAACTTATTCATAAAAGTTCACAGCAACATAATTTATAATAATCAAAAATTAGAAATATATCATCTACTGCCATCAATCAATGTGAAAGCTATTTAGACTACAAAGAACTATGTACAAATAAACGGGATGCACTGTTGATTTGTGGCATAGCAGTGATGATTCTTAAAAAACTAATTCTACTTGAAAAAAAACCCTGGTATGGTACTGTACACTTCCAAATAATTCTCAGCAAGAGAAAGTAGGTTACCAGTGACTACAGAAAAGAAATGGGAAATGACTGCAGAGTTTCTTTTTGGAGTGAATTCAGTGAGTTGCCCTGAACTTTACATGTAAAGTTATGTATACTTTGTTTTTATTATAACTCAACTTATACACACATATACACATGTGTGTATATATACACACATGTGTATATGTGTATATATGTGTATGTGTGTGCGTGTTTGCATATATTTATGTGTATATTTTGTAAAATATCTGAACTTGTTTCCAGAAGTGGAGTGTTTGTTTTTCAGCAAATAAACCTAAATTTCATAGCTTGGCATTGTAAAACATACACCATGTTTCTCTCTGAAAAATTAAATTATCTTTCAAGATTCAAACCCTGTAGCAGAAGCCAGGTTCTAACCCAGGGTAAACAATTCATTGAATGCACTTCACTTTTCTGATTTGTATTGGTTTGAGAGGACTCTGACAAGGATATTCTAGTCTCTCACTCCAGAGAAGTCTAGGTATCTATGAATATCCTCAAGTTCGCTAAGCCTTGTAGAGATAAAGAGGGATGGCGGATTGGATTTTGGGATTATATAAAGTTCTTCCTGTTTTTCTTAAGTGTGCTGTCAATCACTTTGAGAAGTTACAATAATGAGCAGATTCAAGCTGCTGTTCAGATTTTATTCCCTTCTAGCTTAAAGTCTTGTAGCCTTGAGTAATTATTGTCTGACTGATAACATGAAATAAAATCATAATAATAGTACAATAAAAATTTGTTAGTAAACAAATGGCATGAGATTTAACCATATCAACAACGTTCTGCAAATTACAATCATGATTCCTATTCATTATCAATGCTAGTGTAGATTTTAATAACATTACTATTGCTATAAGAATATAAGAATATGAGCAGTTATAAACATTACATCAACTTTCTATGTTGATATGAGACGCTTAAGAGCAAGATAAGGTAGGTCTTTTTTTAAGGCTATGACTTCTAAAGACTTAATTTTTGTAGTGATCTTTACAGATTCTGCCTTATAGAATCTGAGGTAGCTGGATGAGTAACAGCCCATGACAATCTACCACGGATTTTCTATTGCTGGCAAGACAAAGGGCCACAAATTTAATCACAATGTGAATTTGTCTTTTAGTTCTACAGGTCAGAAAGTTGCTGGCAGAATCCAGCCTCTCCCAGTAGTTGAGCTATACCGTGGATTTTCTATTGCTGGCAAGAGAAAGGGCCACAAATTTAATCACAATGTGAATTTGTCTTTCAGTTCTATAGGTCAGACAGTTGCTGGAAGAATCCAGCCTCTTCCAGTGGTTGAGCTGTGGTCCCTGTTTCCTTTTTGGCTTCAAACTGAGGTACTCTATGCTTCCTAAAGGCAGTCATATTTCTTCACTCACACCCCACGCCTTCCATTCTCAAAGTCAGAGTGTTTCAGTCTTTTCTAAGGAACACTTCTATCCCTTTCAATTTTGTTGTTCTCCCATTGGAGTTTATATAATTACCCTACTGTCTCTGAGACAATCCAAAGTAATTTCCTTATTTTAGTGTTAGCTGATTAGCAACTTCAATTCCTTCTACACTAAACCCTCTTTCCTTTACAGCTCCCCTTTCTACATTATATTCTCACAAATATAACCTATGGGGCTATGTCATAGATAATATATCTGGGGGAACATTGTTTTGGCTAGTGAAACTCTTATTAGTGAGTCTGGAAAAGAAAAGAAGATGATTTTTTTAAATTAAGTTGAAATCGTTCAATAATGAGCACGATCTTTGTGATACAGGCAAGAGAAAGATAATCGAGTAATTTTAGAGGGAAATATAAAGAAAAATATTTTTATCTATGATATCTAAAATATATTCATGCCTCTTTGTATGTTGCCCAGGCTGTCCTGAAACTCCTGAGCCTCTGGGCCTCTATCTACCTCCTGAGCACTGGACCACACCCAGCTTCTAAAGGAGTTGGTTAAATATTTGGTGTCCAGGCTAGAAGTCAGTGTGTAGAAAGGAGTGCAACAAGCAAACCTGCTTTCTGCATGCTTTTGGTTTAGGGCGAAGGCAAACACTAACTACATAGCTAGTGAAAAGACAGCCATGGTTTTCAATAAATGCCTTATAGAAATAGCTCTCAGTGATAGAGAACTCTTTCAGTGGGTAAATATGCATTATGTAGGTGAATTTCAAAGGATGGTCAAAAGTTATCTGAAAGGGAAGTAGCCTAAAAGAGCTTCTAATTCAAAAATGTAGAGAATGAAGAATCTGTGGGCATAGAGAGGATTTTTTGTTTTCGGCAAAAGATATCTCTTCTTATAAACTGTACAAATACAAGCCAGGATCACAAGACACACAGCACACACCTGACAGAGGATCGCCTGCAGAATAAAAACCCAAAGAAGTGAAACACATTTTTTATAACTTCTGCTGCTTCTTAGCCCTTGCCACCATTTCCACTACTTCCTTATGACATCTGCTATTAAATGTCAACTAGAAAAAAAAAAAAAAACTTAAGAAAAGGCTACAATATCTGGACAATATCTGAATGGCTTCCCATTGCACTCGGGGAAACCCGAGTCCTTTCGAAGCTCACCACCACCCTCTCCAGTTAGGCATGCCTCCTCTGGACAGGGACATTATCATGACATTCCTTTGTCACTGTGCTCTGGTGTGCCTTAACTAGCTGGCAGGCAGCTCTCCCACATGGAGTCTACAAACATACAGAGTCTCTGACTGGTCCCTCTTGTGATCTTTCCTATCTCACTAAGGTTTCATATATATATATATATATATATATATATATATATAGTTGTCATTCCTTGTATTTTTTTATATTGTTTTATTGCCTGTCTCCTTGTGTTATGGAAACATAAAGTATCCCCAACAACTCTGACACATACTAGGAAATCAGTCAGTACTGTTTTTTCTGAATGATTTAATCAGCAGCTTTTAGGGAAAGCTTAGCGGTTACTTCTTACCTGAGATGTGTGACCATAGGTAAGATTTTAGACTGTTGCTAGACTCCCATTCTAATTTCAGAACCTGCTGCAAAACATGTAACATCCTTGCATTTAAGTTTATTTTAAGCCAAGCATGATGGCGCACACCTTTAATCCCAGAATTTGGGAGGCAGAGGTAGGAGGATCATCATGAGTTCGAGGTCAGCCTGAGACTACATAGTGAATTCCAGGTCAGCCTGGGCTACAGTGAGACCCTACCTCAATAAAGAAGCAAAAATATTAATTTATTTTTTGAACAATGGAGAAATAAATGTATTTCCATCTTATTTTAGGAATATTCTAAATCTTCTAAATCATAAAAGAGAATATATGTGATGCCATAAGAAATATAATTATTAGACTTGGTCATTTATAATTCTTGACTGTTAGTTTTATAAATATTAGATTTCATAAACATCATTCACAAAGTATAATAAAATAATCTTATATTTTGTGTCGCAGAAGCTTTTAAAATATATCCTTCAAGGTTAATTTTCTTTTACTCTTGGATAAAATTCAGACAGACCCCATGACATTTGTGTTTATTCTTAAGCAGCACAAGTGATTTACGTTCACATTCTTAATTCAGTAAACTGAAAATCTATAACCTTAGTAAAAAGATCAAATTCTGATGACAGTTAAATATTAAAGTTGATCTCCTTGTGAAGTCTGGATCTGCTTTTTTATAGAAAGGACAACATAGGTGACATTTTAGTGATTGCAAGACTAATTATTCCTTTTCTTCACCCCCATACTGTTTGGGGAGTAGGATGGTGCCTACTTTTTTCTTCCTAGTCTTAGAGTAGCATCTTTCGTGGGTTCACTGGAGAGGCTCTACTGCCCTGTTTCCTTCCCACAAACATTTTTGTTGCTCCTCCCATTGCAGAGCTCATCTTTACCCCAGCAAGCTGCCAGTTTCTTCCCTAGCACCCAGGTTTATGGAGTACCACCAGAGGTCTTTTTCCTTCTCAAAGGGAACTCAGGTGACCTAGGAATGAGACATGCTGTCTTCTATGTGGATTTTATATGTTGCATAGGACACATGTGCAATTTGTTCTGTAAATACTGAGATTTCAAATCACATAATATAGCATCAACACCTTCAATTTGATCATAATTAGTCCAACAATTGTCTGGTTTAAGATTTTGCAGGAATGAATCAGTTACTAGGCAATGGTGCTCTCCATCATGTAGGAAACACCTATTATGTTTTCCAGATGGACTTCCTACTAGGTTGAGGTAAAGCTATTGAACTTCCCCAGCTCTCCTCAGTAGGCACAGGGTAAGCTAGGTCACTGGATAGTCTCAGCTCACTAAGGAGCTCTACCAAAGAAATGTATAAATACTAGTCACGTGTCTCTAATCCTAGTATTAGGAGGATCCGGAGTTCAAGAGAAGCAGAAGATATCCAGGAAAAGTCTATCACAAGTAACAGAGAGACAGAAACCATCCACACTTCTCTAACACTGGGTATGTTTATACTTTCCATTTGCAAATGACATTTAGAAACAATATCAGCAGTTGCTCACCTTAGATTTATAATTTTTCATTTTCAAATTTTATTTTGATTGGAGTTTCATCTGTATTGTATTATGCCACAGCTAATTTTTTTTTCCTTCTTTGGTCAATGACCATGACATTACACTTCTACCAAAAACTTCTTTAAGAATTTCCCCATGTGTGTGCATGTGTCTGGGTATGTATGAGAGTATAGAGTTAGATAAAGTGGAAGTCCTGACTACTCTGAGATAATTATTACTGTGGATTTCTAGCTAAACTTTTTGCCAGTTATTTTTCCTTCTTCAACTTATTCCTTCTAGAAAACTAACATCCTTAAATCCCATTTGATAAACAAAACTTACTCAGATGATTTAATGGCTCTTCCTGCTTAATGGAAAATAATCTAAGCTTTTCAGTATATTAGAAAGCTTCTGCCATTGTTAAAAAGAAACTGTTTATGGCTAAGTCCTCCCTAAAAGGTTATGCAGAAAGCATGTGCAAATCTTGGCATTGTAAGAATTTAAGCAATGAAAGAATCCATTTCAAATGATCATGACAAATTTTCTGCACCACTTGTTGGTGTGCTGAGCTCAGGACAGTCTCCCTTTCCAAGGCATGTCTCCTCAAGGAGCTGAAGACATTCTTCCACAAAGATATGAGTCTGGGAAAGAGCACCCAACCAAAGGCCAGGTCTAATTTGCACTGCATTTTTGATGTCAGTATTATTTATGACTAAATCAAATTACATTTTCAAAGGGGACTTTCAGTAAACATTTCCCTTCCATGGTGGCTGTAAATGGAGAGGCATATTATATGCTCGTAAGCTCCAATTAGCCCAGCTCCCTTCCCAAGACCCCTTTCCCAAAAGTGACCTTGGATCTATTGTCAGTAACCTTGATTCCATTTCACTAATTATTTGTCTGGCAGTCTTCATTGAGCATCGCCCTTCTAAGAAACATCTGCACTCAAGTTTTACCTAAAAACAATGGGTTCATCTATATGTTCTGGGCTTTCTAAATTCCTAAAAGGAATTTTAATGAAGGCTTCATTAGACTGTTGCTTCTTGACATGAGGCCAGTGGCTCTCAGTGACAGAAGACTTATCTGGGAAGCATTTTAAGGGTTAGTTCCCATCTCTGGTTCTGATCTGATTTTAGGTGGAGAAAAGGCACTGAGGATGTTTCTGAACAGCTCAGGTGACTACAATATACATCAAAGACTGAAAATCACTGTGTTAGCATGATCATAATTTGATTCAAAACACTGTAATTTTACAGTCTTAGAATTAACAAGTTTTCCTGAATTATGCCTGAATGTGACCCTGAATTAAAAGACACTGACATATTACTTTTCCGTTTGTATTATAAAATTATATATCTGTAGGAGATATTGTTTCAGAAAAGAGGGTCAATCACTATGATAACTTTGTGATGTTCAGTTTCTCCTCATTAGTAGAAAACAGGCAGAGGAAAAAGAAAGATTCACTTTTTTTCTCTATTCATCTAACAGAGTCAGCAATGGGCTCCTAACATCGTGCAACAGGTGTTCCTAAATGAGCTCTTGGCTCACTGCTTTGATATTTTCCAGCCAAAATATCGGCTATTAGTTTAGATATCATGTTAGAATTTAATGAGTTGCTGACCTCTTTTCATTCTATGAATTCATTTATGTAATTATTTCTTCTATGATCTACGTAGTCTGTTAGGTGAAATGGAACATACAAGAGGAGGTGGCAGCTTATAATTTTCATATTTTGCTGAAATTAATTTTCATTTTTAGGAAATCATTGTGAGAGGTCCTATTTGAGCTAATGATATGGTCCAGTAAAAGCTTGAATTTAACCTACTTGAGTCGTTCTTCTATATAGATTCTTTAGACCTTATTGTTAAACTAAAGGCCTTTCAACTTTTCAGTAGCACAAAATGAAACAAATACAGGAGAACCTGTGTTTTGAATTTAGAATTCTGGCCATTGTTCAGGTGAGCTACACGTAGGACAATGGCCTCACTGTTTTAGGGCAGAGATGGAGGGCTGGGACTCAAAATCAAATGGTTCTCTGCAATGTGTTGTGTTGTCAGTGATTCAGTGGGTTCCATATAAGCATATTCAAATTGCATGTTCAAGTTACCATGTGCTTATATGATGCAACCTCATTGTAAACTGAGGCTTAGCTATAATTTCTGTTAGTGACTGAATGTTCCCCCCAAATCATGCATTGAAGTTTAACCCTCCAGTTATTTGGGAAACTAGAGCTTTTGAATAGGTCATAAAAGTTCAATGCTATTTGTAATGACAAGTCTCTGATCCAAATTGATTAGTATGTATACTAGAAAGCATGCTAAAGGGCTTATTCATTCATTTTCACTTTCATTTTCTCCCCACATTTCTCTGTCTTTCCTCCCACAACTAACAAAAGAGGAGGTAGTAGTAGTTACATTCTCATTGCTGTGGCAAAACCCTGACACTAGGAAGATTATGGGAGGCAAGGGTTTATTTAAGCATGTCTTATGGGGAAGTTAGGTCATAGTGGACAGAGCATCTTGCCTTAGCAGCTGGCAGGAAGCAGCAAATATCAACTAGCTAGCACAGGTGAGCAGGGCCTCGAGGTCTGCCCACAGTGACATGTCTTCTTCAGGAAGGCTCCACCTCCCACATTGTCACAAACTAGCAATGGATATGAGGCTGAATCACAAACCCATGAAGCTAAGGGGAACATTTTACATTGAAACTACCACAGAGTCATTTGAGCACACAGAAGAAGAAGGCAACCACCTTCTACTCAGAGGGACAGCCTTCAGCAGAAAGAACCCAATTAGCATTTTGATCTTGGGCTTCTGGTCTTTCACACTATGATGCAAAGCAGTTGTGTTGTGTGAGCCTCCGAATCTCTGGTATGCTGGTAGAGAAATCAAATTGCTTTGAAGTTTGCTGATTCATTTATCTCTATGTCTCACCACAAAATATACTATGAGAAGCAGAGTCTCTGCTTTGTTTTCTCCACACTCTAGTATTCAGCACCATGACTGACCCACATTACATGCACAGAAGAGAGGAAAAGTAGGAGAGTGCTTAAGGGCTCACACTACATCTATTAATTGTAAAGAGGTTAATTAAATTCTACCTCCTACACAACTATTGAGGCAGTCTTTGTGACATGATTATTGTAAGGATTAGAACAGCCAAGGGTATCTAGAGCTAAATAATCTTTCTTAATATTGCTCTGATTATTGATTGAAAGGATGAATGAGACTTAGACATTAGGAATGATGGCAGGGTTGCAAGGGCCTTTCCTGAAATGCATTTAAAAGGAGGGTGCTTTCTATTTATGCTAGATTAAACTGCAAATTTTGCAAAATAGATAAACACATTAAATTAAATAGTTACATGACAAGGTAGTGACAAGAACTCTGTTAGAGGCAGGCTACAGAAACCCAATCCTTTCTAGGGACACTGATTCAACTGCATTTGGAAATGTTCCATGCCTCTGTCTTCTTAATGAATGCTGACTTTCTTTTGCAAGTCTGGTTATTTCTATCAACCAGGACTCTGGGTATCTCTGAACTGTAACTGTTAAAGACTAGAATGCAGAGCAATGATATACCTTTCCAGCAAATTTGCCTTATAAAATCTCTCCCTAAGAAAGAATTCTGGTTTCTTCTCTTAGCATGTTTAACAATGGAACTACAGATGGGAATGGTGTGAGTGGTATTATGTGTATTGGTCCAACTTTGGTCATAAGCATTTGACCTTCAATGGGCTTGCATGTGATTATGATGTGTATGTGAGAAAAGGAGAGAGAGAATGAGAAAGAGAGAGAGTGCTAGTACCATTCAGTTATATATATATATATATATGTATATATATGTATATATATGTATATATATGTATCACAATTATTTTAGGGACTATATATAAGGTTGTTACTGATTTTGTACCTCCAGAGTTAACATTGTTACAGACTATATTTTAGTTAATTCTCAATGGAGTAGGGATGCTCTAGTCAATAACTTGGCACTCATTGGGTAAGGTGTTTCTTCAAAATGCCAGGAAGCTAGCTGAATTAGTGAGATTTGTAACTAGAGAACAATGAGATGAAGAGAAGCTTTCCTGCATGTTAGGGAAGGGCTTGCTTGCATTGCTGTAAGTAGATATGCCATTTTAAGGAGGTGATGATATATTGAAACATGTTTTTATATGTCTCAACATTAGACAAGTGTGTATTTCTATGACAGGTTAGGGTGACTTGAATCCAAAGGTTACCAGGAGTGTTCTTGGGTTTGTGCTTGCAGGCAGGCTCCACTTACCTGACCCCTCCCCTTGAGTTGGAGGTGTTCCTTACTAGAGCTCAAACCTAATCCTGAATCTGTAATTTGTCAATGCCAGACCAATCAGCTGTCTCTCTGATTCACCTGGGCCAGAAGATATAGTTACCTAGAGAGGAAAGATTACTGTTTTGTTTTTTCCTCATGGCTCCCCAGCAGAGATACCCAGGCCTATGTAAGTCCTCTCACCACAGACAGCAGAGCTGTGGTGAGGGGAGCTGGGGGCTTCTTTCCCACATGAACCTTTTTTCCTCATGATAGGAACCCTCTAATATTTTCCCTTCTTCCTCTTACTTGGCTGGCCAGTACAGATCCCCTGACTTCATCGATATGTGGTTAAAATCTCCCCCATATGCTCTCTCCTTACTAGTGGCTGGAGATCTCTAACTTCTCTTTTCCTCCATTTTAAAAAGAATCCTCCTAGTTTATTCTTTTTTATACTTTAACCTCTGGTGGTCTATAATATTAATTCTTTAACTTTATAGAATAAGAATCTGGGTACTCTTATGTTTTAAGGTGCATTGGAATTAGCTGGGAACCTCAACCTTCTGGGAACCCCAGCTTTCCCATTACATTTCTACTTCCTGATTTGGAAAAGATACCAAAAAACCAAATGAGATTGGAATGGTTTCTTGAGGGAACAGACAAAATGGAATTCCTGAGAGACTACATGTTGTATATGCAATTTTAATTTTATTAACTATTAAACATTATATTCAAAATCTAAGCATTACTCCTTTGGAGAACTTCAGAGTATCCCAATAATCAGAATAAAAGTAGGTATTGAATGTCTATTCCAGGAAAGAGGGGTTTTAAATGGTGGAAGTACAGAAAATAGATGTCAATCAGGAAGCTGATTTCACTCTGGTTTCCTGTGTAGTATAGTTCTTTCAGCTGTTAGAAACTTAAGGAACTTGAAAATATAACTTTATAAAGATCTATTTATAAGAAATATTGGGTGTAAATAAAAATTAGATTATGTTGTGACTGCTTAAAGTCTAAAGGGGTCTATTAATCACCTTGCTAATCATAATTGTGTTGTGACCTTACCCAGATTACAGTGCAAGTCAAATAAAGAAAACTTCCTTGAAATGACAAAACTATTACTATTTCTGAAATTACCTAAACTGCTAGGTTCATAGAGCAATCATTAATGAAGAAAAATTGTAGGTTTTGTATTCGATATTGTATGTTGTAAAAAAAAAAAAGAAGCCTAAAACAATATTTTGATTGTGTATTTCACTGACCACAGATCATTGGGTTTTTGAATCTATGGACAGAACTCTATTCTAAATTTGAGTTCAGCATAAATTCCCTGCCATGATGGGCTTGAATGTATCTTGCATTTTAATAACATTGAATAAGTCAAGTTCAGAAGAGTGACTGCCAGTGATCAGATAGCAAGTTAAACAACACAAAGCAAGACTTTCTGAACTGATTCATGTTAATGCCTTGAAGCTATTTTCCTTTGACTTCCTGCTCCCTTTTCATAGCAATTAAGATAAGAGCATTTCCCTACAATGAGGTAGAGACAACTATCACACACCCACACTAACCCGGAAGTCACTCACACTAAAATGCCTGTAAGTTTCAATGGCTTCATTTTCCATGAAGTTTATTATCTTTATCTTTGTTTCTTACACTACCTTTTCAACTTAACCACTCCATTACTCAAAAGAAAGACAAGGGGATGTAAATCTGTAATAGTTAAAAATATCAAGCCATCAACCAACTGGGCTCTCAGAGGATGATTCATTAATATAATGAATCTGGGTGGAGAAACAGAAGAATTAAGAAGGCTGGGTTATCTATTTGACCCAAATATAATATAGTGAAGACTTTGACATTTAGGAATATAATGCATAATGACTTATGGCAATGACAAAGGGAGATTTTTTTTTCAATTCATAGAAAATTGTCCAAATATTTTGGAAAATGGTATCGACTTATTTGCATACTGCATAAAAAAATACATCTAACAGATGAATTGAGAAGATATTTGTAAACATTCAAACCATAAGGGCTAGTGGAAGAAGTGTATCTTGGAGCAGACAGGAATATGAGAATAAGTTTATTGCCCTCTTTCCCCTGTATTCACTGTTACATCCTACTGATGTTTGTCTGCCAGGTGGCCAATCTCATTGCATGAAGTAGGGAACTGTCAGGGCTCTGAAGTTCTGTGAGATAAGGAAGAGACAAGGCGGGAGAATACCTGGGGAGAATATCTGAAGTTCCTGAAACCTATTGTAAATGTGTAAATTGCTAGGTGATAGCTGGCATGTATAATGTCACATATCTACTCTGTACCAAATATAAAAGTCCTTGTCAACTGGGGTGCAGGGCCCAAGACCTTTTTCCTGAGCTTGGAGCCCCTGGCCCGGGTTTAGAATAAAACTTCACTCTCCTCTTGCCAAAGCCGCTCGTCTTTTGTCACTGGGTATTTCTGTAACATGTATAAATCTGACTTTCACTGAATAAGGCTTTCCTTGATTTTATTAAAAACAAACAAACAAACAAAAAACCTGAAGAAACCTTGAAGAAAGTGGTTTGGTAGTATGGAAATTACACCTTTTGGCAAGCAAAAACAAAATCTATCAAAAAACAAATTGTTAAGAAAACTATGATAAAATGATATAGGTGAAATATTCTTCACATGAAATGGAAGGAGAAACTGGAGTATTATAGCTTTTATCAAGTATTTAGTAAGGGATAAATCCCAAAGAAGGAACAAGGAGATGCCACCATGTCTGTCCTGATAAAACTGAAACTCACATCTGTCCCTGCCCCCCCCAAGATGGCTACCAGCAGAACTTCCTTCCTCTTCCTCAGCTCAGCCTCTCTGGATCAGCCCTCTGAGCTCTTGAGCCAATTACATCAGCCCCCTGATACATAAAACAATGGGGTTACTCCCTTGAAGTGTTTGAATCTGATAATAAGGCTCATCCTAATTGGGTGCCTCATCTACATAAAGGAGTCTAACCATGTGGGCCACCCCCTCTTCTCTGTGACATCCCTTGATCTTCAAGTAAGTCTGTCTCTCCCTTCCCCAGCCTGACTGGGAATGGGGGAGCACTGCTCTTGTCCTACCTATTTTTTCTGCTTGCCATCCATCTGTGTCATGATTTGGGATGCTTTCTCACTTTGATTATATATAAGATTGATTTTTCTTTGCCTCTGAGTCCTTCACTCTTTCGTCATCCTCTTTGGACTTTTATTTGAAGGGGGTATTTTGGTTTTTTACTTCACTATCTACTTGTGGGTGTATCTCACTCACCCCTCTCCATTTGCAGCCTGGCAAGGAGCAGAAATTCCCGTTGGTTTGAGTCCTTCAACTAGCCTACTCTCTGGATCTTCATTCCCCCTATAACAAACCTCATAGCTCATGTTTTTTCCATAAATAAACTTAATAATTCATGATTTTCTTTTCTCAGAGTAGATTTTATCAATTCTTTGCTAAAATAGAACAAGGACCCAAAAGTTGGGGCTCACAGGCTTGAGGGGAATCCCTGCTGGTCTCCAAAATCTTGCACCAAAATGATACCACAGAAGTTGAATAGAATTTGCAAAACAAGATACAATTAGAGCAGACTATGCATAGTTTTAAAAAAGATGTAAATGCAAATAACTAGATGTAAATAACATTAAAATACATCAATATTTTTCCTATAGTTTCCACAGGTTTATGGAAACATAACTTCAATTTGTGGGACCTAGTAAGATCCACTTACAAAATGATTTTCCATCTCCAGCTGAATACTGGAAATATCACTATGAAGTGAAATGTCCCATCACAATGTCCTGGCTCCTGGCCCACAGAAAGGAAAAGGACTTATCTACCAGTTTTGGTAAAAGGCCCACAACTATGTATATAATGTATATTTACTGGGTATTATTTCATCATTTCCATACATGTTGACAATGCTTTGAGCAAGGAAGAAGTAAATGAGAATTTCTCCCCAGTTTTGGCCAAAACTGTTGTGATGGTTAGGTTTTCTTGTCAACTTGATCTTTTTAATTATCTTGGGTTGGTCTCTGAGGATGTTCACAGGAAGGCAGCCTCTCAGTAGGGTGCAGGATGTAAAGAAGCTCAAAGAAGCTAGAAGTAACCATCCTTTCCTGTGTGGGCAGTTCAGGAAGGAAATTCCAGAGACTCAGGAAGCCACTAAGTATGGGATAGGGCTACAAGACCCACTCTAAGGCTATATAAAGGGGAAGAAATTCTGTCCTTATCTCATACTCCTGACTGTTTGCTGTTTTGTGTATATGGTGTTGGTGATGGGTTTTTCTCTCTGCTCGGACCTGTGAAAGAGGGCCAGCCTCTTTCACTCTTATGGAACTTCCCCTCAATCTGTAGTTTCAATAAATCCTTTCCTCCCCCAAATTGTGCCTGATTTGAAGATTCATCTCAGCAGCATGTGGCTGACTGTGACAGACTTGATACCAGGAATGGGGTGATTTGTTGAGATGAATCTGACCATGTGGATTATAATCTTCTGGCATTTGTGAGTTGGAGGAATGGACATGGGCTTGATACTTGCACCTGAAGATGCCTTCCAGAGCATTAAGCCAACTTTTATAGACTATTCTGGTGAAAATTTGGAAATGCTCAATGCAGAGAGAATTGCATTTGGAGGTTTGGCTTGTGAACTTTCTACAGGGAAGGAAAGACTGCAGAAAACTTTAATAGAAGTTTGTGCCTGGGTCAAGGGGTGGATGCATCCTACTGCTCATGCCCAGAGAGTTTGACCAAGGTTAAATTTAAGTAATGGACTGTGTGCTTGGCTATGAATATGGGACTGAGAATTTTTAAAATTCATATAGGGAATTATTTTCATTTAATGTTGGCAATCATTTAGACCCTGAGCCAGGTCTTTTGGCTCAAACCACTGTAATCAGGACTGAATAGTGGACTAAGAAGGGCCTCTCATAACAGCCAACACAAATGTGGGGAGATGGTTCAGCATTTAGAGGTGCTTGCTTACAAAGCTTGTTGGTCTTGGTTTGATTCTCCAGTTCCTATGTAAAGCAAGATGCACAAAGTAGCATGAGTTGAGTTCATTTACAGCAGCAACAAGAGGACCTTTGTGCACCCATTCTCTCTCTCTCTCTCTCTCTCTCTCTCTCTCTCTCTCTCTCTCTCTCCCTTTCTCTCACCCTTGCTCTTGCTCTTTGCTTACAAAGTGTGTGCCTGGGTCAAGGGGTGGATGCATCCTACTTCTCATGCCCAGAGAGTTTGAACAAGGTTAAATTTAAGTAATGGACTGTGTGCTTGGCAATGAATATGGGACTGAGAATTTTAAAGATGGTTTCTGTTCATGCTATTTCAGCCAGGAAGCAGAGAGAAAATAATGAGGGGGGCTAGGCTATCACAGTGACCCCCTTCCTCCAGCACGGTTCTACCTGAAAATCATTTAATATACTTTAAAAACTTTTCCGCCAGCTTGCGACCAAGTGTCAAGCACATGAGCCTACGAGGGACAATTTATATTAAAACCACAACACTATTGTAGGTCTCATCACTCCTAACTCTCAGCAAACAGTCCTTTAGGAAACATGGTATTGGCCTTCACAGTTACCTGTGGCTTCTAAAGACTATGCTTTAGTTAAAAGCAGCCCTAGAGGACCATGACTCAGTGTAGGTAGGTTCTCTGCAGTGCATTTCTTGTCATCATATAGGCATTATTCTACTTATCACTCACCAAATACCTGCTAAGATGTATTTTGTTTTTTGGGGGTAGGGTCTCACTGTAGCCCAGGCTGACCTGGAACTCTCTGTCATGGCGATCTGATCCTCCTACCTCTGCCTTCTGAGTGGTGGGATTAAAGGTGAAAGAAGGCTCAGAGTCTGAAAATACAATCCATCATGGTGGGGAAGGCATGGTGAGTGAAGTGGAATGGTGCTTGCTTACATTTGCAGGTTCAGGAGAGAGAGAGAGAGAGAGAGAGAGAGAGAGAGAGAGAGAGAGAGAGAGAGAGAGAGAGAGAGAGAGAG
>PVHP010004140.1:0-28527 GCA_004024765.1 Zapus hudsonius | reverse complement strand
ACAAATAATCAGCAGAGAATCAGTATTCAAACATGTAAAACTCTAGAGATAGTTTACATCCAGACCATACCATGTCTGTTATAGCTTTGCATTTGTATTTAGAGAACTTCTCATATTGTCACATAACATTCCATTCACCTTACTCTACCACAAATGAATAGCAAGCCCATGGCAGTTCTGTAGTTAGCTCATTGAAAGGCAGTAGGATCTCTGAGGCTGCTAGAAACTTGTGTTTAAGACTATAACACTAAGAAGTTGACCACTAGGTCATTGAAAACAAAAACAAAAATGGCTGAATGTTTTCTTAGTTTGGTACCAGTACCAAACTAGCCCACCATCCCCTGGAGCATTCCAGAAATGCCATTGAGGAGGGTCATCAGTGGAATAGGGGGAGGGAAGAGGGAAATGGGGTTACCAACACAAGACTTGTTCATATAGAGTTTCTACTTATTAATAAAAATTTGGTGAAAGTGAGAAATTATTTTTAAAATGGCTTTAAAGATAACTATAACAATGGAGGTCATATTTTCTATTTCTTCCCAAATACTGTTATAGTAAAGACTGAGAAAAGGGATATATAATTCTTAGTTTACCCTACCCATATTATCTAGTTCCACAGATCACCCAAATATCAGAGAGCTTTGAAGAAAATGTTCATGTCTATCTGATACTTTCTAGTTGGTATGAACAAGTATGTGGCAAGAAGCTGCTTAAGGTAAGAAACATCTTGATTTGGACAGAAGTTTTGAGGCAAATTTTATGGTGGGGGTGGCCCAGTAGCAGGGATGGGTAATATCTGTCCTAGTCAGCCACATGCTGCTGAGACGAATCTCCAAACCAGGCACAGTTATGGGAGGAAAGGATTTATTGAAGCTACAGATCCAGGGGAGGTTCCATAACAGTGAAAGTGGCTGTCCCCTTTCATGGGTCCAAGCAGAGAGAGAGAGAAACCCATCACCAATACAACACACACACACACACACACACACACACACACACACACACACACACACAATCAAAACATGTAGGAGGCCCAGGAGAGAATTCCTTCCCCTTTATATAGCCTTAGAGTGGGGTCTTGCAACCCAACCCCAGACTTGTTCACTCTCTGAGTCTCTGGAATTTCCCTTCTGAATTGCCCTCCCAGGAAGGAAATATGTTTCTAGTTTTCCTATATCCTGCCCCCTACTAAGAGGGTTGCCTTCCTGTAAAAAACCTCAGAGACCCACACAGCATTACTAAAAAGGTCAAGTTGACAACAAAATTTAACCATCACAGTATCACAGAGTAACATACATTGTTAGAAGAAAAAAAATCATTCCTATTTCTAACTCATTTAACTATGCTTTAGTAATAGCAAAGGGAGCAGAAATGGATATATGTTTTAAACACACTTGCTAAATGTTCTGCTGTAGTTTGGATCTAAAGTGTCCCTTAAAGGTATGGTTAACAGCATGACCCTTTAAGGGGGAATAGGCCTCTAGGAAGTCTTTGGTAACTGTGATCATGCCTTGAAGGGGATATGAGATACCTCTCTCTATCTTTCTTCCTCTCTTATTATGTCTCGTTTTCTCCTATTCTTTTTCTCCCTCTCCTCTGATGCCATTAGGCAAATGACCTTTACCCTATATATTACTATAGATGTAAGGCCGCAAGCAGAGGATCAATGGAATGGGATCATCTGATCAAAACTGTGAGCAAAAATAAGCTTTTCTCTGTGTAAGTATTTTAATACAATAATAAATTTTTAATGCGAAGCTTGTATATTACATTTATACAATATTAAGTAAAATCTTTAAAAAAATTGAGAAAACAACTATAATGTTTTCATATGTATTTAAAGTATTTATTCTAGTTCCCATTACTAAAGAATGCAAGCACCTATAGTAATGGAGTTTCATATATGATCACTACACTCACATTTCTTATGAAATTAGTGTCAAACCATAACAGGGTGTCCCAGCTATTGCCTTCTCTTGTTTAAGCACATCTTGATAACCAAGGACTCTCCATAAAATTTCAATGAAAAATTCAAAAAAAAAAAATTGATCTTTCTTATCTATCTCTGCAATTGGCTTTTCTCAATTTCTTTAGTAAAGTAACATTTACATGGCATAAATTCATATATTTAAAGTGAATCCTTGATGAGATTTGTATGTGCCAATAAAGTTATTTCAGAAATTAAAGTAAGCAACATATTCAAGGATATTTTTACAAGAAGTGTAGATTTCCTTTTCAGATTATTGAACAACTAGCTACCGAGAGAATAGATGTCTATTTGTCATTAATATGGATCCCTGTTTGTAAAGCAATTACCACTAGTTTGTAATCCAGTGTTTGTTAAATCCCATAGCAGTATAGAACCTGAATTCTGCAGACTTGTCAGACATTATAATGTTAATTAACTTGTCTCTATCATCATGTTTTTCATTTTCTCATGGAAAATTAATTGACCAAATATTGAAAGGATAAGCTGGACAAAGCATGCCTATGGTTCTCCTCTGCCTTTCACTTCTCTGTAGTCTTATCTTTCCCGGCGCCACTGCCTAAAGGGGAAGTTCTTTGCACATCAGTGTTGCTCAGATTCTTAGCCTGGTGCCAACTTCTTCCAGTATATCACTGCAACCTGAATCCATCCTATGTCATCATTCCAATAGATCCTGATAACAGGACAAAGAAGACTGGGGCTGCATCCCTGCAGTAGCTGCAGTGGCTAAATGATCATCCTCACATCCAGATGATTTGTAATGCTCTCTCCACTGGTGACTCTGCTTAACTCCTAGCACGGTACCAAGCACCCAGGGGGTCAGGATGAGCAAATCACCCTAAGGCACTCAGGAGACTGCCTACAGCCATTATCATTTTGAATGTTTGCCTCTGAAATATAAATGTAAATCATAATTCTATGTGACTGCCTTAAATACATGAAATGATGTTGACATGAGTTTTTTTTTTTTCTACTAAAGACCTTTGATTCTTTCATAGATTTCTTTTTTTCCCACAGGGTTTAAAATAATTGCTTCAGCATATTTTATTGATTGTTTTGAGAACTCATAATATTATTACCTCCTTCATCCATGTGGTCAACTGAAGTATTCAGTTGTCTCACCTGCCTATTAAGAAATATATGCCAATTTTAATCATAGTCATTTTTCTTACTTTCAGAGAAAAGTTTGATCTTTATCTAATTTATTCATATTTTCTAAGAACAGTTAGCTATCTTTCACTAATAATCAATAATTTCACTATTCAAATGCAGCCAGGTTTAATCTCTTTCATCTAAAGTACATGCTGTCATGAGGAAATAATACTTTTAAAAATGTGACCTTTAATTAGTTATAGTATATGCATTATTGTAGTTACATGTATTTTGAATCCAATATTGAATAAAATAAAATTTTATAATGTCAATATATTTCTTAGCAATAAATAAAGAAGACTGTGTTGTTCCTTTCTGGGCCAAAGTAAAAAAAAAAAAAAAAAAAAAAAAAAAAAAAAAAAAAAAAACAAAGAGAGAAAATAAATAATAAAGGAGTATTTTATTATTACAGTGCAAGAAATATAATTTGAAAAACAAAAAAAATGGTGGTGAAGACATGAGGAAAGGAAAATTACTGTTGTTAGGCATAAAATAGAAATACCACAGGATCCAGCAATACTATTTACTGGTATATACATAAAGAACTCATAGCCAACCACAGAGATACCCATCCCTTTCATTGCTGCTCTAGTCACAATAGTTAGGAATGGAATCAGCCTAGATACCCACCAGCTGATGAATAGATAAAGAAAATGAGGTACTGCGATTTTATTCAGCTATATAAAATGAATTTTTTTAATGCACAAAACTGGGAAATATCATACTAAGTGAGGTAACCCAGGCATAGAAAGACAAATGCTGCATGTGCTTTTCAAATTTTTAGATTTGTGTTGGGGTGAGTGTCTTTAGAAAACATGAGATCCAGAATGGTATCCAGTATACAGATGGTAGCAAGTACAGTGCTAGAAGACACAATATAAGCTGCCAGGGGAAATTGGTCAATGATATTTGAAGAAAGCAGAGACGATGAATACAAAATGCAGACTGTTGCCATGAGAAGGCTGAGCATACTTCCTTTTGCGAGAGATCAATGGACCAAGAAATGATCACTGGTGCAATATAGGCACCAAAACTTGGCTGGGGGGAGGGGTTCAATAGCTTTTAAATTGGCCATGAAATCCATTCAGTGATAAGGAACCCTTATCTGGAATTGGGAATCAGGGCAAAATCCTATGGAAACCAAAAAGTGGGGCTCCAAAAAGAAATCCCATTACCAAAGAACTGCAGAGAGGCTAATCCCAATAGAATTTTGACAAATTAGAATATATGTCTCATTTAACCTATCTCACTCTCCAATGGAGATTCTGTTTGTATTTTTCAGAATGAAGTGAGAGAGCTGGGGTCATTCCAACTCTACTGATGAATCACAGGCCGAAGGCTGATATCCCAGCAAGAGATGAGTCATCCCATGCCTATCGTGTAGGCCCCAAATAAAACACTTGAGACTGTGGTGGGGCAAGAAAGAGACCCATATCCACAGCAAATCAATCAACCCAGGATAAATCAGCTAGATAGACACCAATGGCTTCCAAACAAATTAAAGTAGAAGCACCAAGACTCAAGGTCACAACAACAACAGTGAAACAGACTTAAATCTCACCCACCATGACTCAGGAAACTGAGCAGAAGATGGGGAAGAAAAATTGTAAGAGCCATGGTGGGAGAGATTACCCAGAGATAATCCCCCCAGCTACAATACATGAAGGGAGGGCAACCTTGATGCATCCTGTGTTATCCATAATCCTTTGCCACATGGATTAATCCAGTGTGCCCACTGAGGAGAATACCCAGTAGATTGAGGGCAGGGAGGAGGAAATGTGAATATAAGCACAATATTTGCTCAATCAATGTATCTAATTTTTGACAATAAAGATAAAATAATGTTGTCCTTGGTTTTATTTGATTTGCTGGAGACATTCATCCCTATAAAGTGCCTCCCACTGAAGGAACAGGGGAACTGGGGAGGGAGGACCTGAAGATATCTCGCCAGTCCTGCAGAGTGTTCAGAGCTCTGCACTTACTATTGAGGAGGGATTTGGTCCAAGGGGCATGAATGCCATCTTCTCTGACTGCCTGTCTTAATTTTTTAAGTCATTGGCCTGATATGGTTACCAATGAGAAGGTAGAGCAAGCATGGGGATTTACACAAGCTGGACAAAAGGACTTCTACAATATGCAGGAAATGGGAGTCTCCCTTCACACAAGGGACATCGGCCCCAGGGGGAATCTGTGGTCTTGCCTCCACACCCTGAGGTCTGAATAAAAAAAAAAAAAATCAAGGTCTACATGAGATTCCCTGGAGCTTTGATGAAATCTTTGGACAGGGCAATTTTCCCACAGGCATAGAACAAGATCACCAGCCTCCTGGATATTATGAACAGGTTCACCTGTGTGCCATTCAGGCATGGGATAGTATTATGCCCCCATCTGACTCCCGAGACAATTCGTACTCTTTGGTATTCCTCTGACAAAAGCCAGAAGAACCTCTCTCTGATTTCATTTTAAGAACCTGGACCAGCTTAGAGAGAAAAAATCCTGATACAGCTGCCAGAGACATACTCATTAAAACTATATTATGGGATGTGATGACCCCAGAATATAGATTAGCTTGCCAAGGACTAAAAAATGAACATATGACATGTGAATAGTTGCAAGCCAGGACATAGGAACCACTTTCCACAAACAGCCTCTCTGGCACAGGCTCTTGCTATAGCCTTACACTCCCAGAGAAAATGCTTCACCTGTGGTGAGGAAGGACATTGAAAGACAGAATGCCCAACAATAACAGACACCCCAAATAAGAAAGCTCGTCCTGATAAGATCTCTCCACCAAGGTTCCATTGGAAAAGAGACTGTCATGCCAGTTATGATAAGGATGGCAAACCCTTAAAATCTTTAACTCCAAAAGGGGCATCCCTCAGCCCTGCTGGTAAGAGGGAATGCCCATAATGTACAATGGGTCACTAGTATAACTGAAGGAGTCCACCCAAAATTACTTCTAGAAATTGGAGGAATAACTTTTCAAATGCCTAATAGATACAGGAGCAGACAAGACTATATTAAAGCAATCTGAAATCCCACAACACTGGGAACTCATCCCAGGGCCACAGCTAATGGGAAGAGGAGGTCCATCCCAAGCTGATATAACTAAAAGAAGCATTTAAGTGGAGGGACCCAATGGAACCACAGGCCTTATCATACCATTAGTGGCAAACGTTACAACTAATCTATTGGGAAGGAATTTTCTTGAAGCTCTTGATGTTGTAATTGCTAGCAATATAGAAAAAGAATGCACTGTAATACAAGATCATGAAAAATACCTTAGACAATGTCACCCCCAATCCTAAGAGCCACTGTCAATTATGACACTCCTTGCCAAAAATAGCTCTCTGATGAGCCAGTCTGGGTTGAACAGTGGCCTTTGTACAGGGAGAAATTCAAAATCCTAAATCAGTTAGTGACTAAGCAACTCCATCTTGATCATATCTGTCCCTCAAGGAGTCCATGGAATACTCCTTTGTTTGTAATACAAAAAGGATCAGGAGGATGGAGATTATTACAAGATCTAAGGACTATTAAGAAAACTATGTTAATTTGGGGAGCTCCACAAAGGGTACTGCCCCTTGCCTCAGCTATTCCTGCTGGCACTCCCCTCCTTGCAATAGATATCAAAGACTGCTTCTTTTCCATTCCCCTACATCCACAAGACCAAAGGTACTTCACACTCTCAGTCTCTTCTGTTAACAATGCAGGACCTGCTCAAAGATTTGAATGGAAGGTGTTCCCTTGAATGGCAAACAGCCCTATTATATGCCAGGAAGCAATGGCCATGGCTCTAAAGCCTCACCTAGACAAGTGTCTTCACATTTATCATCATATGCATGACATTCTTGTCTGGGAAGACCCCTCCACAACCCCAACCCAATTGAGGCACCAATTAATACCATCTTTAACATCACTAGGATTTAATATTGCCCCAAACAAATTTCAGCTCATCCCACCAATCACATTCTTAGGGACTGAACTTTCCTTAAACTCAACCCGACCTTTAAAACCCATCCTTTCTTTTCCCTCAAGATTAACTCTATCTTCCCTCTAAAGTTTCTTTGGAAACCTTAATTGGCTTCACCCATGGCTCTCAATTCCTACAAGTACCTTAAAGCCACTTTTTAAAATGCTAAAAGGTGATACAAATCTCTCCTCCCCTTGCTCCTTAAGTACAGAGGCCAAACAATCACTAGATGAAATAAACAATAAACTTCAAAATATTTCCTTAGCAGGTATGAGCCCAAAAGGCCAGTTCAACTTCTCATATTTAACCCCTCCTCAACTGTCGTGGGAGATTTATATCAACCTCAGGGCATCCTAGAGTGGCTCCACACATCCATTGGAGGTGCCCCTAGGTTTCTTAAAAAAATAAAAATGCACTGGCAGGTATGATTAAAATGGGACAAAATAGGGCCCTTCAGATATTAGGCAGCAAACCTGTTATTATCATAATGCCTTTCTCCCTCCCCAATGTAGAATGGATACTAAAACAATCATTCCCAGTTTGCAGTTAGACTCTTGGGCTTCCCCAGTCAAATAGATAACCACTACCCAAATGAAAAGTGGATGTCTGCTATACCTCTCCTAAACTGGCTCCCACCTTGCATTTTCTGTAAATATATATATATATATTTATATATATATTTACATACATTTATTTATATATATAAATATATATATATATATATATGTTATTTTTTGGCCCTTCAGGAAGAAGATGGCCCTTTTAATCTTTTCTCTGATAGCATTTATGCTGTCAATCTGCTCCCCTGGTTTACTTGTTCATTCGTCCACCTAGATGAAAATCCGCTCTCCCCCTTTATGATTAAAATTACTGACAATATTCAAAAAAGGAGGGCTCCCTTATACATACAACACATCAGAACCCTTATCCCTCTGCCAGGCCCTTTAACTGGGGGAAATGCCTTAGCAGACCTGATGGCTTCACAGGGAGAAAGGTCACAAGCTCTGACAGCCACAGTTCTATTGAGAATCTTAGAAAAAGCAAAAGATTTCCATACTAATATCCATGTTAATCTCATAGGATTACAGTCACAATTCCCCTCCATCCCTAAACAATAGCTTCAAAGGATAACAAAAACATGCAACTCTTGTGTTTCTCTAATTAAAACTCCTTCAATCCAAGCAATGGGCACAAACCGCCATGGGCTTAAAGCCAATGCTCTTTGGCAAATAGATGTTACTCATATTCCTGAATTCGGTCGACCAAAATATGTTTTTGTAACTGTAGACACTTACTCTCCCTTTATCTGGGCAACTGCTCAGACAGGAAAGAATGCTAAAAGCCTTATAAACCAGATGCTTTCCACCTTTACTGTGATGGGCATTCCTCAGCAAATAAAGACAGACAATTGCCCTGCCTGTCAGTGCTAGATTTAAAAGCTTCTGCTTACAGTGGAAAATCACTCACCATAAAGGAATACTCTATAATCCCTAAAGCCAAGGAATTATTGAGAGAACTCACCAAACACTTACGGCTCAACTTAAAAAACAAAAAGGTAATGCTTACCCTCCCAATATCCAATTGACAATGGCTTTAACCACCCTTAACATCTTTAACGTATATAAAAATTCATTTCTCCCCCCTATCTCCCTCCATGGAAAATTCCCAAGGTGCCCCTGCCATCCTAGTGTGATGGAGAGATCCTTTAGATGGTCTCTGGAAGGGGCCAGATCCCCTCCTTACAATAGGAAGAGTCTTTGCTTGTATTTTTCCACAGAATCATCCTAGACCTATCTGGGTTCCAGCCAGAAATATCAGATTCCAGCCCTCCAGCCAAGAAAATGGCCCGCCTATCCCTGAAGGATCAGAAACCAAGAAGACACAGGTGATGTCACCTACATCAATACTGTGCCTGTCAAAGATGCCCAATCTCATGGAATGACATCCATGATCTTGTGGATGCTGCAAAGCCTCCTTCCCTCCCCCCCAAGCCTCTCTCTCTGCTATTCTAATCTGTGTCTTTGTTCTCCTTCATTCTTACAGTGTAGCTGCTGCTGGACTAATCTCCCCTGCTCTCACCAAATCCCCTCCTGGTAGGGAATGATAACTGCACCCTACATGAAAGCCTCGGCCCCACTTATTGCTCCCCAGCTATGATTGTCCCACAGCTGTATCTCCATACAGAAAATGTAGCAGCCTTCCGGCTCAGCCCTTGCCTAGAAAAAATTTTCATACCTTCTGGTTGGTGTCCTGATTGGTGTAACTCTCCCTATACGAGCCTCGGGGATTCCAAGAGCTGCCCTCACCCAGTCCCACTGCCTCCCCAGGAGACTTCAGACATGTCACCAACTAGCAGCTTAAATCCCTCCAGAGATGATTGACTTCCCTTCCTGAAACAGTGCTCCAAAACCAGAGGACACTGGATCTAATCACTGCTGAACCTGGGGGATATGGACTTGTGGAAAAAATGTTGTTATCAATGAGTATTATATGTTCCCTATGCCCCCAATGCTTTGCTCTCCATGACATTGATTTCCTGCCTCCCCCACTCCTTGGCTCCCCCCTTGCTTTAGAGAGCCTGCTTCTCATAGCCCCCTGCACCATCCCACTTATCAAATAGCAAATATTGCTCAGATCACTGCCACCCAAGTCTTATGCCACCGCTCCATTATAAAAACAAAAGGGGGAATTGTGGGACCCTGCTAAGAGGCGCATGGAGTATATAGGTTCAATTAGAGTTGAGATCGGCTGAAGCTCCAATAAGTCTCTGACTCGCTGAGACACGGAAGGCCCTTCGCCACCCTCCTCTTTTGATGCTAAAAATCTTCAGGTGCCCCTGGCAAGCCCCAGGGAGTCCTATGTTTCACACCAGCTGTGCTGGACAATAGGTTACAGTACCTCCACAGCTGCCACCATCAAACCCAGGACTAGGATCATGTACTTCCCACCCCTCTTCAACTGATCTGCCTGGTAACAGGTGTCCATTGGTGCAATAGTGACATTGCTTTTATGAGGAGTAACCAACCACTTTTTGATTGTGTTTGAAGCCCATTCCACAGGAAGAAATTTAAACCTGGTACTGTAAATCTAGTCAAAAGCCCGAGGCTAGGGAGATTATAAATTCTTGGAGTGTGGGGGTGGGAAGGAACTTTTTATGTATGGATGGATTATAAAATATGGCTTCTTTTAGCCTTTAATACAAAAGTAGTAGTAGACATTATTGTTATTAATTTGTTTTACACTGGACAGAGGTTAACACAGAGACAAATATCAGATAATCATGTGGCTGTTAAGTGCTTAGCCCTAAATGGTACATCTATATCATCCCACCCAAGGCTCTAGGAATAATGAGGAAGAGGGCATGGTAGAAAGAATCTAATCTAACAGATAGAGTGCTGTGGAATGCTGTCTTCTGGGTATGACATAGCCTTGACACTCACAAAATCAGCAGCTATGGTTTCTTAACAAGACTGAGCCAGTTTCCATTCCATCATAGATGGGGGGGGGGGCTGTTGAGCCCCTAGTCCTCTCAGAGGAGCTATTATCATGTCATGTTGCTGGGGGAGGAAGAGTCATGTTCTCCAGCACAACAGCAACAAGTAAGCTGTCCATTCTTCAGTAAATAAGCCTCTACCCATGATCATATATAAAACTCATTTAACTCAGTGTTTCTCTCTCTCTCTCTCTCTCTCTCACACACACACACACACACACACACACACACACAGACACATGGGAGTAAAGTGGGAAGTGTTGGAAAGAAGGGGCTTAGTGGGAGGGGAATAAAAGCACAATAGGGTGAATATGAAATTGTCAAAGAAAAAGATGAAAAATTAAAGAGAGTAATAGAAAGGTGGGATATACTAGATTTCTAACTTTTTAAAGTAAGTGGTTAATAATAGGTTAATAATAATAGAATTTTAAAGATAAAAATACATATATTTTTATTCATTTCTTATAAGTTCAATTTTTCTGGTCAAGGGGTCACAATGCTTACAAATAAGTACTTTAAGCATCATTTTTTAAAACTTTCCAACTTATAACCTTCCTTTAAGACTACTATCAGTAAACTAATCAATAAAGCATTGATTTTCATTTTCTTTATATATATGTATATATATATATATATATATATATATACTGTCCATAATGAGTTACATTATTTAGTGGGCAAACAATGAGTTGTTATCCCCAATTCCCCAATGCCCCCCTCCCCATCCCCAATCAGCTGTATATCCTCCTCCATGGGTCATCTGGATCAGTACTTGGGGCAGGGGATCAGTATTCAGCCTGGTTCTCCTGGCACAAGTGTGATGTTACTGAGTGGTGCCATGCCACAGCTCTCACAATCTTTCTGCCCCCTCTTCTGCTCAGTTCCCTGAGTCATGGTGGGTGAGTATTAAGGCTGCTTTAATGTTTTGAGCTTAGGGGTCTTTGTGTCGAAAATCATTGGTTTCTGTCTCACTGGCTTATCCTGTGTTGGTTGAATGGTTTTCATTTTCTACAGGATGCCATCATTACACATATGCTTCTTTTAAGGCCAACTCATTGAAGTGTGATGGAGATACATCATTCATTTTCTTTAACGATCTCTTGATCACCAGAAACGGTCTTGTCTGACAACCAAATGTTTTGTTCGTTTCTTGGCTGTATCTTACCTCTGCAGGTAAGTTCAATTGCTTATATCATTAAATACAAAAATTAGGTTGCTGGATGGCACATATGCAACAAGTTCTATATTTCAAACCTTCCAGAATGAGCTTATACTTGGTACAGGCTTCAATAAGAAGATGTCAAATTGCTTGTGCCTTTCCTCAAATTATTGCTGATTCTCTTTTTTTCTACACACACATCAAATAAGCAATTATTTTAAAATTAGAGTCTTTAATACGATTATAATTCCAGCATGAAAGTATAGTACAACATTTCATTGTTTGGTGCATGTATTTTGTGTTCATGTGCATGTATGCATATTTGTGTGGAGTGTTCCTATGTGCATTGGTGCATATGTATGTGTGTGGAGGATCCAGGACAGACTCTTCAGGTACTTCAAGAGCATCCACTTTTTCTTTTTGAGCTCAGGTCTCTCACTGAGAAGAATACCATTTGAATGCTGATGAGAATTACATTGTCTTCATATTAATTTTAGAAATACTGCCATTTTCATAGTACATTCCTCAAATAATAAAGCTTATACATGACAAAACTATAGCTAATATTATAGTAAGTAAAGAAAATTGAGGGGCTGGACATATGGCTTAGCAGTTAAGGTGCTTACCTGCAAACCCAAACGACCCAGGTTTAATACCCCAGTATCCACATTAGGCTAGATGTACAAAGTGGCACATGCATCTGGAGTGCATTTGCAGTGGCTAGAGACCTTGGCATGCCTGTTCTCTCTCTGTGCCTGTCTCTTTGCCTTTTGTCTCTCTCTAAGCAAATAAATAAATAGTTAAAAGGAAAAAATGCAAATATTTCCTTTAAAATATGACATCAGATGAGGGTTTTTACTAGCTCTATTCTTATGCAATAAAATGCTCTTGTTCTTACATAGATCAATAATGCAAGAGAAGATCTAAAAGGGATGCAAAAACTAAAGAACTGAAATTACCTTATCCATAGGTGCCATTATTTTATTTTTAAGAGATCTTACATACTTTACTCTTAGATTTAATAACATTTCAACAAAGTTGAAGAATGTAAAATCAACATATAGAAATCAATAGCTTTCATATATTCCTACCATGAACTTGCTCAGAAAGAAAGTAGGTATATTATCTCATTAACAATACCTCAAAAATGAAAAACTTAGGAATAAATGCCATTAAGGATATGCAGAACCTCTACAAGGAAAATTAAGAAGCTGAATAAGATAATAAAAGAAGATACCAGAGACCTTCCACACTGTTGGACCAGCAGAATTCATATTGTGAAATGGTTACATTACAAAATAGTCCAGATTTATTTTAAAGTATATTCACTTAATGAGATACAAATATGTCCATAGAAGTAGTTGATGTATAATTAATTTGCAAAATACCATTATATAATGGAGAGAAAAGAAATGACTAGGAAGGAGAATTTTTTTCTGCTTCTAAGAAATTGAAACTGCTGGACTCTCAGAAAGATAAAGATGAAATAGAAATTATTATAGTACATCAGAAATCACTCAGGATGAGAAACAGTCTTTACACTGGAAATGTTGTGTTTGTCCCAAGAATAACTCTCCAGTTTCAAATTTCCATTGTAAGGAAAAAATGCATTAATACAATGTTTTCAGCATGTGAGCAAGAAATAGGATTTTTCCATAGTCCTGAAAAGAAATCATCTCCTGTTTAATGGAAGTGCACTTAGTCAAATCGAGTCTTTGCTTCCAATGGCTTCAGTCAGATGTTCTGAAATGTTTGAGCCCAGTCTGACTGATTGCTCATCTCCATCTGGTATATAGATTTATATCAACCTTTAAAGAATCAAAAGAAGAAATTCTCATGCAATGAATTTCAAATGAATTCCCATTTAAGATACACATCTCCTTTTATTCATGTACTCAAGAGTATTAGAACCTTTCATGGCTTCTTATTACAAAATGCTTCAGGAATGTGTGCATAGACAAGCGCTTTTCTCTTCATTAGTATCGGGCCATTTATTTGGTCTGACTATATTCAGCCAGATGCTTTCATCTTATCAATTAAACATTTCAAAGCACAATCTATATTAATCCAAGATGTTTGTTGAATTATTTTGAAATTGAGATTCATTTCCCACTTTTGGTTATTTTTCAAAAAGTGCGGTTTGATTATTATAATGGAGTTTATACTCCTAAAAATTGTATTTACTGAATTTTAAAATCAAATTCAGTGGCAATAAATGTAAAAGCCCTTTATTACATCTGAATTACCATGATTAATAAAAATGCTTCTAATTACTCAAATAGCAGCTTCACTTCCAAAACTTTTTCATATTGAAATAGCTCTAAATAAACCTAGCTTCTAAGCAACAATTCTCTCTGCACTGAGCATTTCCAAATTCTTACCAGAATAGTCAATAAAACTTGGTTTACCACTCTGGAAGGCATCTTTAGTTGCAAGTAGCAAGTCCAAGTCTATTCCTCTAACACAAAAGTTCCAGAATATCAAACTCTACATGATCAGATTCATCTCAGTGAATCACCCCACTCCTGGTACCAAATCTGTAGCAGTCAGCCACACACCGCTGGGATGAATCTCCAAACCAGGCACACTTTATGGGAGGAAATGATTTATTCAAGCTACAGATACAGGGGAAGTCCCATAAAAGTGAAAGAGGCTGGTCCTCTTTCACAGGTCTGAGCAGAGAGAAAAACCCATCACCTACACCACACACACAGAACAGGGAAGAGGCAGGAGGGCCAAAGAGAATTTCTTCTCCTTTATATAGCCTTAGGATGGGGTCTTGCAAGCCCTTCCCCAGACTTAACAGCTTCCTGAGTCTCTGGAATTTCCTTCCTGCACTGCCCACCCAGGAAAGGATGTTCAGTTCTAGCTTCTTTGAACTTCTTTCTATCCTGCCCCCTACTGAGAGGCTGCCTTCCTATAAACATCCTGAGAGACCTACACAAGATAATTAAAAAGATCAAGTTGACAATAAAAACTAACCATCACAACAACCTTTACAGATGATGTGTCACTTCATGGAGAGTTTACTGGAAAGACAGTCAGGAAAGTCAAAATAACTTTTTATCAAAATAACATGTGTGGCCTCAAAAAGAGGTGAGTGTTTGGAAGGAAATGGAGAAGGTAGTATTACTTAGAGAATATATCCATCACAGCAAACTTTGTGAATGTCATAATAATTTAAAGAAAAATGTCACATATTCTAATAATGAGATTTTATTTTGGAATTGCTTGTATTTTTGAACAAATATGTAAACATGTTTTTTCTTTCTGGTTTTAGAAGTAGGGCCTTGCTCTAGCCCAGGTTGACCTGGAATTCACACAGGCTGGTCTCAAACTCACAGCAAACCTCCAACCTCAGCCTGGCAAGTGCTAGAATTAAAGGCACATGCCACCAAGCCTGGCATATTTGTTGATTAAAGTAGATGTTTTAATTTTTTTCATTTATTAATTTTTCAATCATTTATAGACTTATTTAATCAGCAAACATTTAGATTTTAATGTGAGAAGAAAACTGAGGTTGGGTATAATGTGAGCACCACACTTTTTGAAAATAATTTTATTTGCAAGCAAGGAGTTGAACAGTAAACAGAGAGACAGAGATAAAATGATTTGGTGTGTCAGGGCCTCCTGCAGCTGCAAACAGCTCCGTACAAATGCCAAACGGTGTGTATGAATCTACATTGGTATTTGGGAATCAAACCTATGTTGTTAGGTTTTGCAGCAAGCCACTAAATGTCTGAGCTATCTCTCCAGCCCAACACCACACATATTTAATATAATGGCTCTAATTATTTTACATCTGTCAATTTGTCAATCTATATTACTGGAAATTATATGGAAAATTGCTAAATGCAATTTTAGAAGTTAGAACAAAAAAGTCTGTAAATTTCAAAGTTTCTTCTATAGTTTTCTTTTTTTAAACTTTATTTATTCATTTTCAAGCACAGAAAGAGAGAGAGAGAGAGAGAGAGAGAGAGAGAGAGAGAGAGAGAGAGAGAGAGAGAGAGAGAGAGAACACCAGGGCTACCACCTTGTGGGTCTGGCTTATGTGGGTCCTGGGGAATTGAACCCAGGGCCTTAGGCACTGAAGGCAAGTGCCTTAACCGCTGAGCCATCTCTCCAGCCTATCTTCTTCTAAAGTTTTCTTACTTTCAAATTTTCAACAATGGATATCATCTGAAGACACTTTAGATATTAAAAATAATTTTGCTTATGACAAGAATTTTAAGTTGCACTGGTATAGTACATATGAGGTTGCCATAATATAAAATTATTTTTAATGTTTTAATCTAAATATTGATAGCAGTGGCATATTATCAAAATGACATAGTTTTGATTTATGGAATATACTATATAATGTATAATTTGTATGATTAATATATGGATAAAAATAAAATTAGTTGTGACTCATTTTATAAAGAAAAATGTTTCAGAATTCTCTAACACTGTAAGGTAGTATGGGAGTGAAAAATCATAGAATGTTTCTTATAATCTTTGATAGCTTCTTACAGACCCTTAGAAATATTTTCTTTCATAAAGACATACAGAAAAAATAAATATTAATGCAACATAGTACAATTCCACTGGTTCATATCCCACAACTAGAAATTAGTGGTAATTAGTGGTGATGGGTCTTATTTTCAAAGACTTAATTAAAAGAGAAAAGATCTAAATTTTCAAATGTACTTACCATCTGGTAAATAAAGATTTCCTTATATCAAGTATAGGTTTAAAGTCTTGATAAAAATGTTCATGCATTTTTAAATTTTGTTCATTTCAATGAATTTTTCTAAAAATCAGGACTAACATCAGAGACTTGCTGGATATTTGCACCCATATTTTAATAGTCTATGTCTTTGGAGATGCAAGCCATTTCTGCATGTCATACTGCTATTATATATAATATATAATCTATGTGACATCAATATATAATAAAATCATACTTTTCATATCAGTTGTCTTTAAACTATAGGTTACTTGATTTTATCTCAATCTATTGCCTTATTCTCAATAATGAAATTTTATAGTATCCAAGTAAATAGCAGAAAGTTTAATAGGATGAGAATATATATCAAACCCATCCCAAATTTTCTCAATTCTATAAGTTCTACTCAGAAACAGGAACAAATATCATTCATTTTTCATTTACTCTAAATCAATTAATTAGGAATAAATTCTTCATAGGATCTTGTTACTTCCAGGGTGGCAACTTTCAACAATTTTGAAAGTAAAATTATTGTCAAAGGGAGAAAAAAATAAGATAAGAAGGAAAGTGGAGCCACAGTTCCCCAAACCTTTACTCTAATCCATTTTCATGATGAACATGGACACTTTTTTCCTGCTGCTTTGGATAGCAGATACCACACTGACCCTAAACAAATGAGTTATGAATTTTTTACTGGGAAAAAATGTTCAGATTATGTGATCAAAATTACCCAAGTTTTTTTTAGCTATTCTATCTGTGTGAATATCACTTCCTGTTAAAGGAGAGTTTATAATTCCCCTGAGAAGGCTAGACAAGCCTGAGGAAATAAGAAAGATATATCCAAACATCTGAACAGACTGCAGAGCAATTCAGAGGTGGGAAAGCAGAGAATTGAGTTAGAATGCAAAGCCCCTGAGATTATGGTCAGTTGAACCTTCTATGCCATAAATGTCATCGTGAGTTGCCAACATACATGGATAAAGGATTTTCCTTCTGACCCTTTGCTGTCACCATATGCACTTTCATGCCAACCTCTCTGAAATAAACAGCCACTTACAAATTTCATATCAACTGAGAGATCTTGCCAGAGATGTTCCTATATAAGCAAACCTTTCATAATTTTACCAATTGCTAATCTAGTTTTTTTATAACTACTCCCTTGCATTGGACATTTTGCATTAATTACTATTTATGTGTGAAACTGGGGATGAAATTGCTCTTTGGGGATAACTACCACCATAATACATTCCTGAATTGGAGCTGTATAGAATTTCATTGTGTGTGAGTGTGTGTGTGTGTGTGTGTGTGTGTGTGTGTGTGTGTGTGTGTGTGTGTTATGTGTTTCAGAGTGTGAGGAGTGGCAGGGTCCACTCTGACCCATGGTGGGCCCAAGAACTGAGAGACAGTTGTGTAATTCTCAGTTGGATTTCAAAGGTCTACGAATCAGATCTATTTAAGTTTGAGGGCACACACACAGGGATGCCCCAGGTTTAAAGTGCAGTAATTATTTTCTGTTTTTTTGTTCTATGCAGCCCTATCACAGTTTGGATGATTCCCACTCACATCAATGAGGGGCAGTTTTCTTTACTCAATCCACCAAATGCTAAACTTCTCTCGAGAGAGCCTACAAACATCCTAGTACTTTATGGCAATGTGAGCATTCCTTAGCCTTGTTCCTTTGACACATAAAGCTCATTGACACACCAAGAAAGCAGTCTAGGTTTCGTAGTTCTTCCAGAAAAGTTGTGGCTTCTATTTCTTTTAAAACGTGGAGTTATCATTGCCCATCAGACATCTCTGTTGTACCAAGAAGAAATCACTATCATCACAACCACCACAAGTGAGAACTTGTGTTCTCTGCAAGAAGCAGTGGGTACTGTTGACTTGAAATAGAACCTCAGCCCAAGAGTAGTGAACACTGTCAGAAAGTTAGACAAAGCCTGAACGTCACCAAGCCTAGCTATTTTCTCCCTTTAACGGCATTGGCAGATGGAGCCTGTTAGAAGCAGAAATGATTCTGTCCACAGTATTTAATTTTAACACTGTTGACTTTCTTGATCCATCATGTGACACGTGTAGTCAATAACTTTTGATTCTAACACATCATAGAAATGTTATCAAGTGTTAGACTAAACAGCATTCACATGAATTTACAGTCCAAAATATTTTCTTGAAGACATAGCACAATAAAAGGTTATGAAACTAAATTGTGATTATACATTATATGCATAAATGATGATAGAAAAAAAAAGATTATTAGATTTACGCCATTTTCTAAATTATATCTACCATACAACCTTCCAAGACACAAATTCACTATACAAAATGTGACCATCAGGACCAGGGATAGAGCTGAGTAATAGCACTCTTGCCTCTCCTTCAGAAAGTACTTTATTTTATAATCAATATTTATTTATTTTATTTATAAATTTATTTATTATAATTTATAATCAATACTACACACACACACGCACACAGAGTGAGAGCAATGATGCCACATTTTCCAACTATGAGCTTAATATCCAAAGACTAGTTTTATGCATGTTTTGTTTACCACCAGATTTTCTGCTAATAGCTATAAATATAAACGTAGACACCATACTTGTGGTTGTTGATTAACAGATTTGTAGTATTTTGGAGTTAGAAAAAAACATTAAACAAACAAAAAGGTTGGTGTTTCATAGTGTCAGTGTGCTCATCATCTGTTCATTATACCTTATACAAAAATTATTTTCTCCACTCCACATGTTAGTTTGTCAGAATAATAAATAGAAATTTCATTCTTTGAATCACAGGAATAAGGTCTATTTTCAAGTAAACATTATGTTAACTGTCCCTTACTATGTAATCTACAGACATAATTTCACTTAATTCTTTTTTTTATTTATTAATTTCAAGCAGAAAAATACAGAGAGAGAGAGAGAGAGAGAGAGAGAGAGAGAGAGAGAGAGAGCACCATGTCCACCACCTTGTGGGTCTGACATATGTGGGTACTGGGGAATTGAACCCAAGGCCTTAGGCACCAGAGGCAAGTGCCTTAACCACTGAGCCATCTCTCCAGCCCCTCACTTAATTCTTCTATAACCCCAGAGGCAAAATAATGCTGTAGATGAAGAAAGGAGACTCCTGTTGAAGTCTTAAAATCACATGGCAAGTTAGAGCCAGAATTTCTTCACAGTTCTATCAGTAAAGGCTATGCACATTTATGATCTACAACTACTGAGTCTAACTAGCCAGAAAGTCATTATAATTTACAGATCACCCTAATAAGTATATGCCTGTGTATTCTACCTGGATTATCAAAGTAAACACTCACTAGTATTCTCTATGAACTATAGCAAATAAATTATACATATGTCATGCATAACTAGCATGAAAGCATTGGTTATATTTTGGGGGATCTAGGGTCCATCTCTGCTAGGCATTGTATCAGACTCAAGGGTGATAAGAGAGACTTGATTGGCTCATAGACTCAAAGGGATGACTCAGGAGGAATCAGCCCACCTAGGTGTGCTGAGCTGAGGAAGAAGCGAAACTTTCTTGCCAGGGAAAGTTGCTTGCTGCCATCTTGGGTGAGACTGGATCAGATGCAGGTCTGCTTATAAAAAAGCAATCTTGCTCCTGTTTCTCCTTCAGGAACTCCTGTGTGACACATAGTGGTCAATCAATAATGCAAATTAGAAGCTGGGCATGGTGTGCACACCTTTAATCCCAGCACCTGCAGGTTATTACAAGTTTACCTTGTACACCCCACTGTAATTTTTACCTGCTCCATTCTTGTAAGCTTCTGTAACCTTTTCCTGTTTAAATTCACATTAGTCAACTAGAAATTCCCTTACAATCTTGAGCTCAGGGCAGCATCATTATGCGTGATCCAGGTGTCAGTCCACTGGCGTGAATAAACTTCCTCTCCCTTTCTCCTGACTTGGCTGTTGGTCTCTTGACTACCAGGAATTTCACTACTGAAGCATGCTGGTCCTGGCACTTTGGGACTTTCCACCTCTTTCTCAATAAATTTTCTTTTCTCATGAAAAAAAAAGGACAGAATATAATTATATACATATTCCAATGTGATATGTCAACAGTTAATTTTGTAAATTCACTTGTTTTACTTGAATGAAGAGAAAACATGGCTGTTAAATTTTTAGATGCAGAGAAGAGTCTTATGGATTCTATGTAAGTATGCATTTTTATTCAATAATTTATTTATTAAACGTGTTTGCAACTTTTGTATAACACCCATGGGTTAAATGGCAGGAACAAACAAAATTTCTTACAGACTTTACATTACAATGGGAAGGATAGACTCTAAACAAGGAAAATATTTATATTTACATATATGCACACCCAATGACTATATATGTAAATATATGTATGTATATGTCAAAGACTGCTAAAAGGAAAGAAATATGAAGAGGGTAATATAAAAAAGTGGATGCTATTCCAGTCATTTCGTAATCAGGATTCAGATGTAATGCCAGTGAAATATTTGATCCCTGCCTATTTGAAGGCAAACAAGTTGTTTCATCTTTCTGAGTAAAAGGCAGTAAAAGACTCTGGTCCATTAAAAGTGCCCCAAGTATAATCTATATTATCCCCTTAGCAAAACCATTCAATTGAAGAGGAATGCAAAGCCATGGGTTTTATATTCCTGAATTTAATGTTGGGGAACCTGAGTAAAGATGCTAAATCTCTCTGAGAAATCATTGTACCTAGGAGCAAAAAATGCCTGCTGTACCATTTAATTTCATCAGCTTATGAGAAAACACTTTTGTGAAGATACTGAGCATTACTAGCCAATTAAGATTGCCTGTGAAAGCAGCTTTAATCTATGTCTCCTAGACTTATTTTCCTGATTGTGATAAAGTTCTAAGACATTGTCTGGAGTATTAAGTTTTAATGCTGGAACTCGGTCGTCACAAGAATATGTGAGGAGCATTGGCTAACTGAAAATAAAAATAAAAACCGACCAACAAACAAGAAACAACATCCTGGAACAACATGCATTGATTGCTTCCATTGTTATTCAATATGATCTTTACTTTTCCCATCTTCTAATAATAAATTTAGTCTTGGTTTTTTTTTTTTTTTGATATAACATTTTTGCTGTCATTCCTTTTTTTTCCCTTGCAAACTCTGTAATTAGATGAAGAAATGAGAGCACCTACATCATTGCTCAGGGTATAACAATAGAGAAAATCTGGCTGGAGGAAGAAAGTTGGCTTTGAGTCTCACTTGAATTTATCTCAAGGAAACACAGTGTGCCACCACATCTAATATGCCATTTTCTTACATCAAAGAAAAGAATATGTAAAAAATATTGGAAAACGAGAAAGCTTTTCATTTGGAACAGCTTTGGGGTGATTCAATGCTTTTTACGTTTTCACCAAATTCAGACAAATGAAGCTTTTATTCATGTAATGCCAAGATAGTGCAGACTAATCCTAAATTGAGAAGAGTACTCATTGGTCAAATCCTGAGCAGACTAAATCCAGTGTAGTTTATGAGATTTGACAGGATCCCTGCTTGAGGTGATAAGGCTGCAGGCATTGTGTGCACTCAGCCTTGGGCAGCGGATAAACACTGACCACTCCACAGTCCCTCAGCTGAAAAACCATTCACTCTTTTCGAGACATGGATGGAGTAACCCAGACTGGACTCCTAATTTCAAACACACATTTAATAAATCTATGCCACAGATATTTGTATGGAAATTTTGCCTTGCTATGGATGTTTGAAAATGTTATTGCCTACGTGCAGGAATTATACCATTTACCGGTGAATTCACGCATCCACCACAGACTAGTTCATTAAACTCTTAAAGTGACTTCAGAGCTAGACTTGGGATTTTACAACATCAATAGTTAATTGTAGCTGAAATTTAGTAGAAAATAGCTAAAAAGTAAAAAGTAAATATTTTAAAATTAAGAATGTGCTGGGGAGATACCTCAGTCAAAAAAATGTCTTACAAGCAAGGGGACTTGAGTTGGATCCTCAGAAACCAGTTTTTTTTAAAAGCCAGGAGTGGTGGTGGGCTCTTGTAACCTTAGCTCTGGGGAAGCAGTGGCAGACAGATCCCTGGGGTTCACAGGCTTCTCAGTTCATCCTACTTGGCAAGATCTACAAATGAGAGACATCGGGACTCCAAAGAGATGACTGTGCCCAAGGAATGACTCCTGATATAACAATTACAGACAGATCCAGAGATGAGCAAAGCAACAACACTGGCTACATCCTGGACATCAGGGCTGAATTCCCACCCTACCCCTCCTCTTTTTTTTTTTTTTTTTAAGGTAGAGTCTCACTCTAGCCCAGGGTGACCTGGACATCACTCTGTAGTCTCTGGCTGTCCTGGAATTCACAGTGATCCTCCCACCTCTGTCTCAGAGTGCTGGCATTAAAGGTGTCAACCACCATGCTGGAATTGAATTCCCTTTTGACCACCTTCACAGGCATGATTTATTGAATGACTGGAACCCATGCACCCTGAGAGTCATGAGTTTTGATCCGGCTCTAAGGCTCTTTGGTTTACATGCAGGCTCTGCAGACATCCTCAGCGTTTTAGCCCTGTTGTAGAATCTCATTGCTTCATTGCTGTCCATGTCCAGTTTAAATATCATTTTCTCACTTCATCACATAGCCAGTACCTTCAACCTCAATGTTAGTAGAAAGAAAACATAAAGAAGCAACAGCAACCTAATGAAGCTCAACAAGCAGTCCGCCTCATTCAGTCTTATAAACTGTCCCAGACAAACATACAACCAAGACCCCTGCCTGTTCTTGGACTGCCCCCATTTGCTATGCTACCTTCAAACATCACTGCTGTTAAGCCTCTGGCCTCATCACCTCCAAATTCTACTCTGTCCCCTTTAGGAGAGAATCTCATCTCCAGTTTCTTCAGGAAAAGATAATGTGCTTTGTGACTACCCCCCCACCAGTCCCTTAACTTCTTAATACCAGTAAATCCATACTGCATAGAGTCTTGCTTCCAAAATCATTGTTCTTTCCCTATCCCTTCTTCCTCATTGCTCTGGAAAGTGATTTTCAGCCTTCTTAAGGTTAAAAACTCCAACTCATTCCAGATTCAGTATTTTCTCTTTTTTTCCTACAGAAAAGCAATCTAGTGGTGAACTCTATTTTCTTTACTTTTATTTCTTTTTTGTTTCTCTGAGCATTTGAATCTGCTTAGTCGCTTTTACTCTAAATATTGTCCCCTTTATCTTCACAAAGCTCTTTCATTTCTGCACAAACATGTTAACCTTTTCACCTTCCTTGATATTTTTCTACTTTTGCTATTTAACCTGTGGCATTATCACTCCACTTTGTCTCAAGAATGACAATTAATTGCAAGATATACAGAGCACATTTTGGATGGTTCATGTAACACACTTAGGCTTGGTTGGGTTAATCAGCAAAGAAATCGAACAGAAATAACAATCAGGAAATATGTTATAACATCAATGTAAAAATATAATCAAGATGATGAAAAATAAAATTATTTTTATGTATGCACAAATGTAATTCTAATTTTATGTAAATACAATCTTAAATTATATATTTTGGGATGGATGGACTTTTAGTTATCTAATGAAATCTAATAAATACTTGTACATGTATGTCATAGTAATGTGTTGAATATAGCAATCCAAGGATGACTACCATCATCACTTCCCTTCAGTGTGATCCTAGAGATCCTCGCCATTATATTATCAATAAACAGGAAATTAAAATTTAAAAATACCACTTTATATTCAGAAACTATAACATAAATCAGAAATATAAATTAAACATCACCCCACAAAATAATCACCTAAGTTTTGCTACTGAAAACAATGATATAGCATGAAGGTATGCTGAGAAAGAAGATATTATATTATCCACTTTGATGAATTTCCAGACCAAACAGGTTAGCTCTGATATTCACAATGGAAACTGGAACTTTCTGAGTAACATACATGTTTCAATAGCTTAATCTAGAATGATGTCACAAAGGTGAAATTATTGAAAATGATGCTTAATATTTGTCATCCAAGTTCTTGTATAAATAAATAAAATCATGTATGTGTATATCACTTGAAAGTAGAGGTAAAAGTGTCTGCAGAGATGATAGGTACAAACAGGAAGAAGAAAGTATAATAAAAGTGAAGGTACGGTTTATGGGAGAACAACTGCAACATGTAATATAAATTTGTATGAAAACTTAAAATTAAACATCTGTTTTGTTATATTTATATTATTTCTCAATAAAATAAGCATGACATCATATTTAAGAATGAATATTTATTTCTTATTTCATAAATTAAAAAGAAGTTCAAGTAAAATAAGGCAGAATTATAAAGCCTTTGTATGATCACTAAGAAGCATGATCCTCTTGTGACTGAGGTAGGTATGGTTTCTGAATAAGAATGAACATCAACAGTCAAAGGCAGAAAGTTCATAGCTACACTAAATTTAAAAGTAGGGAGAAAGTTATGAAAATAAGGTCCCCATCAAGGGAAGTAAAATGTGTAATATAATTGAATAACAAAGGACTAATATTCAATATTTTAATCTATATATAACCTAGAAACAACTATAATATTAAAAGACATTAACCTTCAAAAAATAGTAAAAAAAGAATAAGAGAGAAAGAGAGAAATAAAGGAAGGAAGGGAGAAGGAAAGACTTGAATGGACAATTAATTCAAAGAAATATCTGAAGTACCAAAAAAATTAAGGAAAAAGAAACCTTTTTTTTTTCAGTCAAGGAAATCTAAATCGAAACTAGAAGGACATCATATTATATCAACAAATTATAACTTAGCAGTAGGAAAAATCAAACTTTGGTCATATCACAGGCAATGAGAGCTAACCTACACTGCTGGTGGTATAAAGATCGGTGAATTCCAGTGATTTTGTGTTCAATACTATCCAGTAAGTTTCCCACCTTGTGTTGTTATGTTATACTTTTATTCTTGGACACAAAGTGCATTCACAATTACGAGAGCATACTTGCAAGAATGCATGCAACCTTGTTTATAGTAGTCTGAAAATGAAAACAACTTCAATCCTGACATACTCATGTAATGGAAAGCAGTATCATAATATAAATTAATCCATTGCAATTACATAAAACAAAGATGAAAAACACAAATAATATAGAACCAAGAAACACAGAAAAATGAAAAAAGCAGGATTTAGTATAAGATCCAATGCTGGTGTAACTTAATTATGCGAAGAGATAAGAAGATAAGAGCAATGGCTCCAAGATGCGGGGGTGGGTGGGAGGGGGAGGGGGAGGTTGGGGGTGGACTGGGCAGGCAATCAGATAGAAGCATAAAAGAGCTATCTTTTTTGAACCATAACAGTAGTAGTTTCCTTTTAAATCGTTTGCTAAACCATCTTCTGCTTTATGAAATTTTCTCCACATTTGCTTTTCTTCACTAGAGAACAAAAATTGAAATGCTCTAAGAAAGTTTCAACTGAGCATGAATTTATGGAGTAATTTTTACTTTGATAACAACACCTCCTCACTTCATTTTCTGCATTGAGCATACCATTGTGCTTACTCTGAGTGCACTCACCTTCAGACACTGAGAAATTCAGTCATCAGCTCTATTATCAGAAAACCCAATTACCTTTGGTTTTCCCCCCAAGTATGTATAAAAATGGTAAATCCAAACTACAGAAAAGTCCTTTCTCCAAGGGCTTTTATATTTTCCTTTGAGGAATTTCCAGTTTCAGTATTTCACAAAACACCTTCCCTGCACTTACCTGCTTTCTGAATGTGACCCATAGTTCATAGCAAGAGTTCATTTCCTGCCAAATTCTTTGTACTGATTCCAAAAGCCACAAAGAACATGAGATGTTCTAATGTCACTTTTGATTGTAGACTTTCTGTCCTACCATATGAAATTTATACAAGTACTTGTTCTGATTACATGTATGTTACAAATTAAAAATCAAATAGGAAGATATATAAATATTATATATATTATTGTACATTGTAATATTGTAGAAATATTAAATTTACTACTATGTAAAATTATTATATTGAATAATAGGTAATATTTTACTTAGGCAAGTAATAAGTTACTTTTTTCTTTCGGATTATCTAAGGCATAAATAGAATTTATTGCTTACTACCCTGGAACATATTTAGATCATATCGATAACTCTCTCTTTCTGATTTTCCTTCCTCTCTTCTTACCTTCTCTTTCAACCTACAACGTGAATGTTCCTATGCACTGTGATCATTTTGAAGAGAAAAACCAGAGTATAGGGAACAAAAAGAAGGTTATAAATGTATCTGGGCTTACTTTACGAACTCCTCTCCCAAGTTCTTCTCCATAGTTGGTTCCAAGGATTTCAAAGTGGACATTGGGATTCCCTCCGTTCTCTCCAAATTCTAGCTCTCCAGTCAAGCCATTTACTCCACCCTGTATGAGTAAATAGACACTGATATAAAACTTCAAAAGAACTAAAAGTATAATAAAAGATACAAGGAAGTTCTAAAGAAGATTGAGAGAGAGAGAGAGAGAGAGAGAGAGAGAGAGAGAGAGAGAGAGAGAGAGAGAGAGAGAGAGAGAGCACCAGGGCCACCACCTTGTGGTTCTGGCTTATGTGGGTCCTGGGGAATTGACCCAGGGCCTTAGGCACTGGAGGCAAGTGCCTTACTGTTGAGCCATCTCTCCAGCCCAAGAACATGATTTTTAACACACTACTTTTAGTAGACGCACAAAATAAATAAGAGAACCATTGCAAGTAACCTTGGAAGTCACTCAATCTAATCTCATCCACTTGTCACACAGACAAGAAACTTGAGGCCCAAAGAATCAAGTGACTGTTCAAAATGACACCGTGTTAAAATGAGACTAAATTCCACAGTAGAGGTTTTGCCACCATACCTTGTGACTTACATGAATATATTTGTCAGGATAAAAGGTGATTCTAAGAATGGAGAGATTGCTCAGTGATTAAGGTGCTTTCCTGCTAACTGATGACCCAGGTCCCATTCCACAGTCCCCATGTAGAGTCAGATGCACAAAGGAGAACATGTATGGAATTTATTTGCAATGGCTGGAGGCCGCGGCATGCCCATCTCTCTACCTTTCTGTCTGTCTTCTCTCTATCTCTCTTTACTTGCAAATCAATAAATAAAGAGTTTTAAAAGATGATTCTAGAGAGTAAAAAAGCCTGCACTGGAGACAATTCCATTCGATTTTAACCAGAAATTGCATCTGTGAATCATAAAATACGTCTTTGAAAATTATTGGAGCATTTTTCTCCTACAAATATATATTTTCCAAATTATAGCTATATTGTCCTTTATATTTTCCAAAGATAGAAGAAAGGATTTTGAATGAAGAAATTATATTTGAGAAGACAATTCCATTTAGCTTCCAAACTTCACATAGTGTCCTATGTACAGTTTTATACAACATGTAAGAACATGAATTTATTAAATATGGTAAATGATCTTTTTATGTATAGAAGGATAAATTAGGCTTGAAAGTAGTTTCTGTTCTAAACTGGTGTTGCTGGCTGTTGAGACTCAGGGGGAATTTCCAGCTTCATCTTTCATTCAACAGGACAGATGTTCATTTCTCCAACAGATGGTAATGTAGGTCATACGTCTACCTTTCTTGTTTACTACTCTTTCCTCACTTAATTTATCATCTCTCATATAATTTAGGATTTTACAAATTAATATCACCTTCTGAGTCATTTCCCTTTTAAAGTCCTACTTAGGAGTTATCCTAAAAATGACTTTTATGTGGACAAACATTACATTTGTCACCTCTATGTTATAGAAATCACCTCTATGATATAGTTACCATACATATAGTTATGACCTCTATGATATAGATACTTAAATATGTCACTTGTTATAACTTACAACTGCATTTCTGGTCTCTTGGCAGGTATATGTTGTCTATCCTCTCCTAAAATTCGCCTGTGCCTTCCAGTCCCTAATGACATGCTAAGTTCAGAAAAGTTATTCAACAAGCCACAGTTGACTGGTGCTTTAATATTTAAACAGCTTGAATATTTAAACTGTTTCATTTTTGCAACAG
>PVHP010004139.1:52459-73362 GCA_004024765.1 Zapus hudsonius | reverse complement strand
AGAGAGCCTTCCTGGTGTTGGGTTTCTCTGTGCTAGCTGTGTTCAGCAGTGTACATTTTGGTTTCCCTGGGTCAGGAGGACTGTGCACATTGGTCATGGCTTTCCTCGCTGGCATGAAATGGAGTGATAAAAAGGTGAATTGCATTTGAATTTCATATGCCATGATTGTTTTTCACAGATTCTTTTGTGATACTTTTAAATTTATTTATTTATTTATTTATTTTGTGTGTATGTGCATAAGTGTGTGGTATCAATCTTCACCTGTCTCCTCCTTCCCAGCTTTAAGATTACAAGCATGTACCCCCAGGCTGAGCATTTATCATGGGTTCAGGGGCTAGAACTCAGGTCCTTATGTTTGTGAGGTCAGTGCTGTGAGGACTAAGCTAGCACCCCAACCCTTTCTTCAGGTACTTTCTTAATGCTAAATTACCACATTTTTCACAAGTGCTTTTCTCTATATATACTATGTAAATATATACCCAGTGCACACTAGCACATCCTTCCCTTATGTACCAGTCTATAACATGATGATTTTACTTAAAAATACTCTGGTTATGCTATCATAAATCCATAGCTACAGAGTTTTGCACTGGGTAGTTAGCCCACACTTAATGTAACCAGTTTCCTGCTAACAGGTATTTAAGTTCTACTTTGCTGCCAAGACAACCAATGCTTTAATAATAGCCTTACACATACTATATTTTGTAAATTCTCAGGCATTATCAGTTAAAAAATAACACATTTGAATTTTACTATCAAGAAAGGAGAAAATACTGACAAACTGATATAACACCACAATTTCAAAAATGTTAAATGAACATTCACAGTTGTTTGAAATAATTGAGTTCACCAACTTTTTCTCTTCAAGGACTGGGAATGGTGACACACTCCTTTAATCCCAGTGCTTGGGAGGCTGAGGTAGCAGGATCACCATGAGAACCAGACCAGCCTAGGTTACAGAGCAAGTTTCAGGTCAGCTGAACTAGAGTGAGACTCTGCCCCCCAAAACAATATGTGTGTGTGTGTGTGTGTGTGTGTGTGTGTGTGTGTGTATGAAGCAATATGTCCTAAAGTCAACAAAATACTGTATGTTTTTGAAGTTATCTATAGGATAAATTTCTAAAATTATAACATGCGCACTTATAATTTTGGTACATCAAGTTGCCCATTTAAAATACATTCCCAGTATTCAAGCCATTTTATGTCTTGAAGATTGCACTGTACAGTCCTACTCTTCCTTTGGCTCTTACAATCTTTCCACCACCTCTTCTGCAATGGACCCTGAGCCTCGGGAAGTGTGATAGAGATGCCCCAGTGCTGAACACTCCACTGTCACTTCTCAGCACTATAGTGTGTTTTGAGTCATCCTGGTGGTCACTGCTATGAGGAAAGAGAAGCTTCTCTAACCAAAACTGAAAATAGTGTTTATCAGCTCTAACAGTTTGTTGGTTAGTCTTTAGCATCCCTAATGTATAGAATCATATCATCTACAAATATTGATAGTTTGATCTCTTCCTTTCCAATTTGTATTCATTTTATTTGTATCTCTTGCCTTATTGCTATAGCTTCCAGTACTATATTTTTAAGAAGTGGGGACAGTGGACACCCTTGTCTTGTACCTGATTTTAGTGAAAATGCTTCAAGTTTCTCCCCATTTAGTATAATGTTGGCTATAGGTTTGTCATAAATGGCCTTTATTGTGTTGAGATAGGATTTTTAGAATTTTTACCATGAAGGGATGCTGGATTTTATCAAAAGCCCGATCTGCATCAATTGAGATGGACATGTAATTTTGTCTTTTGGTCCATTTATATAGTATATTACATTTATTGATTTGTATATATTGAACCATCACTGCATTTCTGGGATAAACCCTACTGGGTTGGGGAAAATGATCTTTTTGTGTATTCTTGTATTCTGTTTGCCAGTATTTTATTGAGAATTTTTGCATCTATGTTTATCATGGTTTGATCCAGGTGTCCCCCACAAGTAAATGAATGTGTTCTGAGTGATTGATCCCTAGCTGATGGAAGTTTGGGTACTAGAACTTAGCTGGAGTGGTGTTGTTGGGGGCGTGCTTATGGGGGTTATAAGCCAGCTTCCCCTTGCCAGTATTTGGCACACCTTCCTGCTGCTGTTTGCAGTGCTGTGGCAGAGGTGATGTCCACCCCTCTGCTCATGCTATCATTTTCCCTGCCAGGATGGAGTCTCCCCTCAAGTCTGTAAGCCAAATAAACCCATTCCTCCACAAGCCACTTTTCCTTGGGTTCTTTCTGCGCAGCAACTAGAAAGCTGACAGCAACAATGTTCATGAGAGAGATTAGTCTGTAATTTTCTTTTTTTATTCTGTTTCCTATTTGGGGGGAATTCTCTTCAAGGATTTTGTTGAAAATACCTACTGTGCCCTTAGCGTGAAGTACTTCTCCTTGTACTATACCCTGAATTCTTGGGTTCGGTCTCTTTATAGTGTTCTGAATATCTTGAAATTCCCATTCATACCTTCCTTGTCTTTCTCTTTGTTGGACTGTTCCAATTATGCCAACTTTTCTTCCAGTTTAGATATTCTGTCCTCTCCTTGATCCATTCTATTGGTGAGACTTTCTACAAAGTTTTGTATTTGCCTTACTGTGTTTTTGTTTCTAGTATTTCTGATTGGTATTACTTAAGTATTTATATTTCCTTACTCACAGCCTGTATCGACCTCCTTATTTCATTAAGTTGGTTTCCTGTGTTCTCCTTCAGAAGTTTGTTTTCTTCTTTGATTCCTTTGATTTCTTTGAGCATAGTTATAATCATTCTTTTGAATTCTGTGAAGCATTTCATCTAAGTCAGTCTCCCTGGAGGTCATTTCTGCTGGATTTATAATTTTGGTGGAATTATATTGTCTTGATTTTTGTGTTTCTTATATTATAGTGCAAAGATTTTTGTATCATTAGTTAATTCAGTGCTTGGGTTTTCTAATTATCTGTCTAATATTCTTAAACGTGTAGATCAGAAGTTATATATCTTCAGGGTGGAGCCTAAGGTGCCAGGTGTGGCTTTTATATTACTCCCAGAGTGATAACAGAAGTGACCCAAGGTGTTGTAGTTACCTGCTATGCAAATATTCTAGTAGGCTGGGTGGAGCAAAATACAGTTCTAATATCCAACTGGGTAGTACATGTATATGCATGTAAAGAAGACCAGCAGAGAGTATTTATGCAAGAGCAGAGGTAATCTAACAAAGCCAGAGTTCCTAAGGATGTGTGTTAACCCACACCCTTAATCCTATTGACCGAGAGGCTGTGATGTCTGATCTATAGTGGGTTCCAGGTAAGCCTGGGACCAACTGAGACCTTGCCCTCAAGAAAGAGAGAAGAAAAAGATTAGCTATTGGTGACTTAAACTAAATGTCCCAAGGTCACATCTTATAAAACCTGAAGGAAGGTGTTACAAAATAATGATGCTTAGCTGATTGAATAAATAATTAAAATAATTCAATATAGAAAATATATAAAGGTTATGAATCTCAAGGATAGGTATATAAACATACTCAGATACACTTATCTGTGGAGATGTGCCAAAGACAGAATTTCCTTATGGAAAACTAGCATTTAAATAGGAGCTGCTGATCTCTCAGGGTGATTGTGGAGTAAGGATGAGTATGTGTGGGTGTTGTCTCACTTTAGGGGGAAGATTAGTAGAGGCTGCCTAGAACTTCATGTCCAGAAGGGTATGGAGGCTTCAGGAAGGTGGACAGAGATGGCTTGGGCCTGAGGCATGGGGGAAGTTCTTTTTAGTCTTCTCCAGGTATTAGATGATACCTTGGTAAAGATTACTACCTTGGCAGGAGGCTGGGCTAAAAGGCTTATTTTCAAGTCTTCCCCCAGCTGAATCTGTGGTATTAAATTGTACTTTCTGATTTCAAATAAATTAATATCCAACAAGAGCAAAGGTTTAAAAATGAATGATAATTAAATAAGTTGCATCTCTGTCATCTGTTGTATGGGGCAGATCTTAATGTCTTCCAAAAGCCTGTGTGTTGATAGTTTGGTTCCCAATGAAGCTGTGCTCAGAAGTGGGGGGAGGGGCTTTGCAAAATGATTGGATCATGAGGACTCTGACATCATGATTAAATTAATGTGTTTTGATTGATAACTTAATGGGCCACTGGGAGGTTGTGGAAACTTTAGGAGCTGGGGTCTAGTTGGAGATACCAGATCATGGGGGTGTGCCTTTGAAGGCTCTCCCTCATTCCTTCCTTGCTTCCTGCTTCTATGAGTGTTGTTCCAACACATGCTCTGGCCACAGTGTTTTCCTCACCACTGGCCCAAAGATGTGATAGACTTAAATCTTGGAAACTTTGGGCCACACACCTTTAATCCCAGCACTCGGGAGGCAGAGGTAGGAGGATCACTGTGAGTTGGAAGCCAGCCTGGCACTACAGCGTAAATGGCAGGTCAGCCTGGTCTAGAGCAAGACTCTACCTTGAAAATCAAAAACAAAATAGAATTTTCCTTCTTCTAAGTTGTTTTCTTTCCTCAGATATTTTGTCATAGTGATGGAGAGTTAACACACCCTTTACCTCTAATAAGCATTTGCTCTAGCCCAAACATTTGTTTTCCCTTGATTTTACTTTCCTTGTGGGCTGAAGCTAGGTTATAATACATCACTGGTCAGTCTCTTGTCTAGGCTCAGCTGAGGATGAAGGGGTATGCTGCCTGTTACTTCTGTCTGAGTGCTCATTGCTGTGTGTCTACCATCCTGGCTAGGTTACTGGTAAGGTGAGTTTGCTCTTAGAAGCACACGTCTGCTTTTGCCTTGGGACAGGCTGCAGTTTTCACTTAGTGAAGGCATGCTGCTGTTCTGGCATCCCTCCCCAAACTTCCCAGAGCTTTACTTGACATTAGCATTTCCAGACTGTCCCCTAGCCTCTTAATAGTAACAGCTTTTCCAACATTAAAACAATAAGAATATTTTTTCAAGTAAAATTGTATTTCTGAGTGTAAAAGTAGTATAAGGAAAGGGAACTGATATATTTTTATTGCTACTTTGAATGGGCTTACAGTAGACACTAAGTGGATATTATTCTCATTTTCACACAAAAAACTTTTGAAAAAATATATAATTGCTTTTATACAAGACTTAAATAACAACTCCAAGGTCACAAAATTAGGATGTAGAAAGAGATTTAAAGTTTAAATTTAATCTGACTTTGAAAATTACTTGCATTACTCTAATATACAATGGTGGCATTACTATGCTGGAGACATTTTTTGACATCTATTTTAATAACTCATCCCAAGATTTTTTAGTAAAATATTTCTAAACCCATACATTTAAAATTAAGCTTCTAAGTTCATAATGGATAGGACAGAAATGAATAAACAATAAGATGATGCCATATCATTTTGAAATGGAGTATTATAGAGGAGTTTTAGCAACTAGAAATCCCAGGGAGCTAATGCCTCCAAGGGGGTATTGACTATGGGCACAGAAAAAAAAAAAAGAGGGAAAGACAAACTTTAACCGCTTCTGACTACATAATTCTATATGAGACCTGTGATGTAGGTTGTATGGAAAGGATGATTAGAAAACAGACCCTCGAGGGGAGTGGTGGCGCATGCCTTTAACCCCAGCACTTTGAGAAGCAGAGGTAGGAGTGTTGCTTTGAGTTTGAGGCTAGCCTGAGACTACAGAGTGAGTTCCAGGTCAGCCTGGACTTGAGTGAGACCCTACCTTGGGGGAAAAGAAAAGAAAGCAGACTCCTGTGCTCGTCTGCATTAACCATGGTTTCACTTGAGTTGCCTGAAGCCCAGCAGATCATACAGATGGTAGTGTCACCACACAACCCAGAAAGAGAATTATTGACTCTTTGCAAGTATTGACTCTTTCTCATTTCTTTTTATTGTTTCTAGTTATTTTCCTGTGCATGTCTCCTTACACACACACACACACACACACACACACACACACACACACACATTATATGTGTTTTTAATTTTTATAGGTAAGGTCTCGCTCTAGCTCAGGCTGACCTGGAATTCACTATGTAGTCTCAGGCTGGCCTTGAATTCACGGCGATCCTCCTACCTTTGCCTCTCAAGTGCCAGGATTAAAGGTGTGTGCCACCATGCTGTGTATCTGATTAGTCCCAGTCTCACTCATACAAATTAAGCTGAAATCCAACTTCCAATCATTTCCTTCTGTGGATTCCTAACAGGGAAATTTGGGAATGAAGTAATATAAACTTCATTTCAATATTAGGAGTCAACCCAGGGTGTGGTAGGCAAGCACTGTACCACTGAGCTTTCTCTGGCTTCTTTCTTTTACTGCTCATCATCTAGCACACATTTCGGGATGTGGGAATGCTTAATTTATTTAATACATTCATTTTCTTAGCAAGAATCTTGCCCTTAACTTAACACCCCATCTGGTAGACTCATATGAATGTGGCCAAAGGAACAACTCCATGCTTTCTGAAAAAAAAAATGAAAAAACATACAGCAGTGCCTCTCCTCCTTCCTTTGTGTTGGTCATTTTGGTGAAGTACTGGAAAATGGCTATTTCAGGAGTTGTTATATATTTTTAAAAACTAAATGTTAGCAAAATTTCTGTTTTTCTTTTATTATCTCATACTTTGGTTTTTATTTAATCATCAACGTTGCTGTGTTATGTTTAAATGCAGTCACCTTTTACAGGTTTCATGCATCTATGTTTTCATGTGTTTTCCTATCCAAGGCTGGTTCTGGTGACCTTTATACCTATGGGATGGTCATCCTTTGATATGCTTGGAGTTTTGGAACCTCTAAATGTTCTCTCCAAAAGAAGTGTCAGCTTCAGTAGATACTTGACACATAAAGAAACTTTTCATCTTTAAAATATTTTTCTTTGTGTATTTATTTGTGTGGGTGCATGGTTTTTTTTTTTTTTGCATGTTTTTGTATGGTTTGCCAGGGCCTCTGTCTGCTTCAAATGACTAAGTAGCTTGTGCTGCTTATTGCTTCCGGCTTACTACTTGGGAGTGAATCTGCAAGCACCTTTAACTTCCCAGCACAGAAACTTTTGTTTCTATTCACTGTTTCCTTTGGTCCATCTTTGCAAGTTTATTGTATTGGGAAAGATTCTTAGAAATGGTGGACACAGGCAGGTAGAGTGGTCTTAATTTCGGTAAGCAACACAGCACTTGTCATGGTTTGATCCAGGTGTCCCCCACAAACAATTGAATATGTTCTGATAGATCGATCCTCAGCTGATGGCAGTTTGGGTTTTACAACCTCGATGAAGCTGTGTTGTCGGGGGTGGGCTTATGGGGTTATAAGCCAGCTTCCCCTTGCCAGTGTTTGGCACACCTTCCTGCCGCTGTTTGCAGTGCTGTGGCAGAGGTGATGTCCACCCTCTGCTCATGCCATCGTTTTCCCTGCCAGAATGGAGTCTCCCCTCGAGTCCGTAAGCCAAATAAACCCATTCCTCAACGAGCCGCTTTTGTTTGGGTTCTTCCTGTGCAGCAACTAGAAAGCTGACTGCAACAGCACTATTACCTTGTTCTCATCTTTTTTTTGTCACTTTATTCAATTACTACATTTTTTTTTCTTTTTCTTTTTGTCTGCTTTGATTTGTTCTTTGAAACTGGGTCTTTTGTAGCCCAGGCTGGTACCAAACTTGAAAACTTTTTGGACTATAAGTCAATCAAACCCTAACATGTGATCTCTTTCAGTATTTACAAGTATGTTAGTCAGACTTTGTGTTGCTATACAAATACCTAAGAAAAACAACCTAAATGGAAAAACGCTATTTTGGCTCACTCTTTCAGAGATTTCATGAAGTCCATGATAGGCTGGCTGGCTTGTAGGAATTTAGTCCATAGTTATGAGGTGAAGCAGAATATCATGGTCATGGGAGAATGTGCTAGAGGAAGCTGCTCACTTCATGCTGGCCAGGAAGCAGAGAGGTAATGACAAGGAAGGGGTCAGGGCCATTATACACTTTCAAAAGTAACCTCCCCCTCCCAGTAACACTTCTTCTGACAAAGCCTTTCCACATACATTTCCACAACCTCCCAATAGTTCTTTAAATTTTTTGTTTGTTTTTAAGACTGGGTCTTTCTGTGTAACTGGCTGGTCTGGTGCTAACTATATAACCCAAGCTGGCTTAAAACTCATGGTAATCCTCCTGTTTTAGCATGTCAGCGGTGGGACTACAGGTATATGGAAATTTTGATTCCATCAATAAATGAAACCACTGGTTAGGTCAGAGCCCTCATGATCACTTTGGAAATGCCATTCACATCACACCTAGAAGTGTGCTTTGCTACTTCTTGGTACTTCTCAATCTAGTCAACTTGATGATCAAAATAAACCATCATAATATGCTAGCAGAAATGGAATCTTCACCCTAATCATCATACCAGAAATAATAAAAATTAAAGAAATAGAGAAACAACATAATCCTTCATTGCCAGGTATATGTGTGTGTGTGTGTGTGTGTGTGTTTGTGTGTGTGTGTCTGTTTATGCTTAAAAACATTAAACATAAAAATGTCACATGAAAATATAAATTCTTATGAATTGAAAATTTTGTTTCTCAAAACATTATCAGTTTGCTCTCCTACCAATTAGCAAGTTTCATTTTACTCTAACGAACTACTTGGCTTTGTTAAAACCATTAATTTTTTTTATTTTTCTTTTGGATCCAAGACTTTATTGTAATGATGGAGAGGTAGAAGGGGGCAGAAAGGAAGAGGGAAGCAGTACATGCATCAGGGAGAGAGGGAGAGAGAGAGAAAGAGAAGAAAGAATTGAGAGGGGAGAGAATAATATTTTTCTAAAGTGGTAGACTCCCCCCTCCTCAAAAATAAGGCCCATTATTTATATTTTTTTCTCTGTTTACTGACCTTTGGCATTTTAAGTTCTTTGGCCACGATACTTATACTGGGTTAGAAATATTTCCATGCAATTGTTTTGGTCTCTTTTAGGTATTCATAAAACTACAGAAATATAGCCTGCTTCAAATCAAATGACTTAGTTATCAGATTAGTAAAATTCTTGGCAATTGTAGCATGATAAAAATTTCTTTCTGTTTTGTTTTTCTTTTAGTCAGAGGTTGAAAAGATCATTGCAATTGCCTGGGACATTTTTCAGCCCCTTCTCTTTGGACTGATTGGAGCAGAGGTATCTATTGCATCTCTCAGACCAGAAACTGTTGGTAAGAATTTCAAAGCGGTTCCTGTGCTCTTAAAATAAAACTTTTTATATCCATTTGAAATATCTTCCATAGTAATATATATATAGTGGTTACTATTGTCACAATTATGTGGAAATTAATTATGATCTACAACGTTTAATGGAGTTAACTAGAAAATAATGCTTAATAATCTAAGATAGTGAAAAATACAGGCCTTAAATTTCTTTCCAAATAAATGAACTTAGTTCATTTAGTCTTATTCTGATCAAAAGCTAGAATTTTAAAGAAAACCTGTTGGTTTTATAATATATACTCACAGAATATAAATGTTTTCTGTTTATTCATTCTTTTTTAAAGTGTTTTTTAAATATTTTATTTATTTATTTATTAGAGAGAGAGAGAGAGAGAGAGAGAGAGAGAGAGAGAAAGGGCCTCCAGACACATGCACTTTCTTGTGCATCTGGCTTTACATGGGCACTGGGGAATTGAACTCAGGTCCTTCTGCATTGCAGGCAAATGTCTTAACCGCTAAGACATCTCTTCAGCCCATATTCATTCTTTTATTTACTTGTACCTTCAAAGTGCCATATTAAATTTGCCATGAATCATACACTGACTATAATTTAAGGGGTATGCGTCCATCTATACCCAGAGATACCATTCCTTGACGTCTCACTGCCTCCTTCTGAATTATAAACATTCTCCCCTTGTTTTGTATATCTTTCAATACTCTTGCTACTGTTGCTACTGTTTCTCCACTTTAGAATTTCCACCTTTTCTAATTCCTTTTGTCTCAAAAAGCTACCCTTTTATTCTGATACTTACTAAAATGTAGATGAATTTTAAGGGCATTATACTAAGTGAAATAAGAAAATCACAGAAAGACTAATGCTACATGACTCCACTGACACTGGGGATCCAGTGTAGTTATATTACAAGAGAGAGAAAATCAAATTGTGGTTGCCGGGGATGGGGACAGAGGGAAATGGGTGGGTGTTTAATGTATGCCATTTATGTTTTGCAAAAAAAAACATATTCTGGAGATTTGTTACACAGTAGTATGAATATGGATGGACTTACTTCTACTGACATGTTCCTTTATAAAGGGAAAAACTATACATGTTGATAATTTTGTTTAAATTTGATATATTGAAAGTTATAGATAGAAGATAGATACATGTCTAGATCTTTTCTCCATTTTGCTTGAACCCTCAAGCACCTCACTCTTCCTCTTTTAAGCTTTCCAAAACAAGTAACTGCATTCTACTCTGGCACATAAATTCCCATGCCCTTTCTCAGAACTTCCCAGTCCAGATTCGACCCCATCACACACCAGGGGAACTCTCCCCGAGATTCCATTGCTAACTAAGTCCAGATCTGTTTCATTTGTCCTTGGCTGGATTTGGTGCTGTTACCTCATGAAAACTCTTCCAGTGAATTCTATTCTCCACAGTTATTTACATCCTCCTTTAGACCATATGTAGCTTACACTGCCTTTACACATTTCTTTTTCATAACCATCCATGCCTCTCACTCCATATCATGTCCCCAACCTTGCCTACACCAGTGAAATCACTTATAGATGATGGGATTCCAAAGTCAAACATTTGTATCTCAAACTTGCAGTAGCAAATGCTTTTGAATACTTACCAACCTGGGAAAAATATTCTTTGGCAAAGAGCCACAGAACCTTTCTATAAAGAAGCTATGTTGTACATTCACAACCCTTGGAACCTGAGAAAATCCTTTCTGTACTTCAGGTAGATAATCTACAGCAGTTTGGCTCATTCTCTCTATACTGGTTGATAAATATTTCAAGTAGCACATTTCGTCTTATACTCTGCAAAGAATTCACAAGTGCTTTGGTGAAAATACTGGGTTTTCTTCTTCTATGCCTCCTTACTAGTTTGTTCACACTTCACTTAACCACTTCAGCATATATTAACCACTACAGCATATATGAAGCATATGTTTTTCTCTGTCTTCCTCAGGCTTTGAGTTTATCAAGGCCAAGTCTGTATATTATACATTTCTGTATATCCACTACCTAATTTAAAGCTTGCTATGCATTATATCGCTTTAATAAATTCTTGTTAAATAAACATGTGGAAGAAAATGTAAATCCTGCTATAAAGTACAAGGTACTATTTCACACAAATGTATAATGTTCAGACTTGCCCTTAATGAATCTTAAAGTTACAGGAAGATAGAAACATAAATGTCTAAACTTAAAGGAAAATTAAATTTCTTCTGTAAGAATTCAAATATGGACAGGCATGGTGGCACACACGCTCTTTCTTTCTTTCTTTCTTTCTTTCTTTCTTTCTTTCTTTCTTTCTTCTTATCTTATTATTGTTTTCTGGCTTTTTGAAGTAGGTTCTCTCTCTAGCCCAGGCCTCAGGCTGGCCTCAAACTGACAGCAGTCCTCCTACCTCTGCCTTCCAATTGCTGGGATTAAAGGCATGCCCCACCATGCCCAGCTTAACTTTTTGATAAATTATATATAACCATTTTTGTATTTAAATTTTTTGTCTTAAAATATTCCTATTGGTAGGATTTTGAGTCAGTAACTATATATGAGATGTAATTTCTCCACTAGTATTTTAGTGTTTCTAAACACTGAGTATTTCTTTTTTAAAAAACATTTTATGAGCTTCCATAATCATAGCTCATAAGCCATTATGTTCCCTCCCCACTCTCCCCTGTATCTCTTCCCCCTCTAAATCTCTGATTTGTTTCAGTGTCATTGTCTTTTCCTCCCAAGATGTGTAGGTATTATCAGGCAATGCAAAGTCATGAATATCAAGGCCATTTTGTGTCTGGAAGTTTGCATTGTAGGCAACCCTACCCTTCCTTTGGCTCTTCCAGTCTTTCCTCTGCTTCTTCCACAATAGACCCTGAGCCTTGGAAAGTGTGATAGAGATGTCCCAGTGCTGAACACTCCACTGTCATTTCCTCTCAGCACTATGGTGTCTTTTGTATTATCCATAAACACTGAGTATTTCTTACAGGCCTTTGTTTTACAACCTTGGGCATTGCAGTACTGATACGAATTATGACCACATTTCTGATGGTGTGTTTTGCTGGTTTTAACATAAAGGAAAAGATATTTATTTCTTTTGCATGGCTTCCGAAGGCAACAGTCCAGGTAATAATGGGTTGGAAAGTATGACATTTTAAATATTATTTCTGTATGACACAACCTTAAAATGTCAACTAAGAAGCTTTATTTTAATTTGCTGATTGTAAATAATTAGTAAATGACTAAAATGGGGAAATAATAAATGACTGAATAGTTGAATTCATGAAGCATTTACAGTAGTCTAAACACTTTTTGCTATATTTTTATTTTATTTTTTATTGAGAGAAAGAGAGAAAGAGGCAGACAGAGACAGTGAGTATGTGTGTGCTAGGACTTCTTGCCACTGCAAATGAATGTCTGATGCATGTGCCACTTAGTTAGTACATCTGGCTTTATGTGTACTGGGGAACTGAACCCAGGCCATCAGGCTTTGAAAGCAAGTGTTTTAACCACTGAGCAATCTCCCCAGCCTGTATTTTTTGCTATATTGATTCTTATTAAAAAAATATTTTTATGGCTAGGCATGTGGTGCACACCTTTAATCCCAGCGTTTGGGAGGTGGAGGTAGGTTTGCCGTGAGTTTGAAGCCACCCTGAGACTATATAGTGAATTTCAGGTCAGCCTGGGCTAGAGTGAGACCCTACCTTGAACGCCCCATATATATATATATATATATATATATATATATATATATATATATATATATATATATATATATATATATATATATATATATATATATATATATATGTATATATGTGTATTTGTTTGTTTGTATATTTATTTATTTGCAAGCAGAAAGAGATAATAATAATAAGCAGAGAGAGGTAGAGAGAAGAGTAACAAATAGAATTGGCATGTATGGCCTCCAGCCACTGCAGATTAATGCCAGATGCATGTGCCACTTTGTGCATCTGGCATGGGTACTGAGGAATCAAACCTGGGTCATTAGGCTTAAGGCAAGTGCCTTAACTGTTGAGCCATCTCTCCAGCCCACTATATTGATTCCTCATCTCTCTTTAGGTTCAGCAGGACACAGCTAAAATTTCAATAAATCTTTACACTACTAAAAAGCTATATCGGCAGGAGAGGAAGGTTTGAATTTTTATCAAAGAACTCTAAGTACCTGAAGACAGAGATTTTAGTTCTTTTTATTTCAAGGTCTTTCAAGAAAAAGTAAAACAGAAATCACATGGCCCATTATACTGTGTTGAAAGACTTTACTGGCAATATGATTGGTGATTAGTTACATTTGACCAGAGTCTTCACACATAATGGAGTCAAGATTTATTGAGCAGGGCTAGAAGAATGCTGCACAGTAGTTCCCCTTCACTCATGGTTTGTTTCACTGTCTGTGGCTTCTATTACCCATGGCTGTCTTTGTCCAAAAATATTAAATGAAAATTTCTAGAAATAAGGTGTTTTAAGCAACACAGTGAGGTGTCACATAATCCTGGTCCATCTTTCTTTGTTCTGTCTAGGATCATGAATTTCCCTTTGTTCAGTGTATCCATGCTATAGATAATTATTTAGTAGCTTCTCACTTATCAAATCAGTTTGTGCAGTATTACAGTGCTTGTGTTCCAGTGACCCTGATTTAACTTAATAATGACACAAAAGTCCAGGAATTGTGATTGTAGAAATTTTCACATGCCATACAGAAACCATAAGGTTCTTTGTTGAAAAAGTGAAAGTTGTTTTTTTTTAATTTATTGTCCATAATGAGTTACAATTTTTTTTTGGTTTTTCGAGGTAGGGTCTCACTCTAGCCCAGGCTGACCTGGAATTCACTTTGCAGTCTCAGCGTGGCCTTGAACTCGTGGTGATCCTCCTACCTCTGCCTCCCGAGTGCTGGGATTAAAGGCATGCGCCACCACGCCCGGCTAAAAGTTCTTGACTTCATAAGGAAATAACTTGTATATGAAGATTTGAGTACCATCCATGATTTCAGTGACCTAACTGGGCCTTGAAAAAACTTGCTTATGGATAGGGAGAGACTACTGTATTGATTTTCCAGAGTATCAGTTGATATGAATTATTCACAACTAGCTGAACCTTCTGAAAATTGGTCAGTCACTTGACCCAGTTTGTGCGCCCAAATGAACAAATGATAAAGAAAGCACTTAAAGACAGCTGCTTGAAGTTATTGATCATTCATTTGTTAGAATACTATAATTTCTATTATATTAGAACTTATAGGCTATAATTTCTTGCAAATGTAATTCATCTCTCATTATATTACATATTTTAAAACTTAATAAACCAGAAAATTTAATGAGTCTGTAATTGATTATTTTGCAATTCTTGAACTATGCAAATGTTTACTGTCAAGTAACAAAATCAGTTATTTTATTTAGGAGGCTTCGAAGGACATGCATGCTCTGTAATTATATTCTAGATTTTATGTGGCTACTGACTTGGGCTTTACTCCCCAGAAGTGGTTTTTGTTGTTGTTGATGTTGTTGTTGTTTTTCATCAGATTTGCAAAGATATATAAGACATACATAATAGCTAAGAATACTGTGATAATAGTATAGTACAATAAATGAAAGAGTTTTCCCTAATAGTTTCTCCAGTACTTCGAGTGTCTTCAGTAGGTAAATATCAAAATAGTGACTTTATCTTGGATATGAAGGACTTGTTTCTTAATGTTATAATTTGAAGGCTGACACTCCTGCCATCAAAGCAATTTTAAAGAAATTATCTAGGATGTGTTGGGTAATGTATATCTTGTGGGGTTAAATACAATCATCTCTTAGTGTCCATAGGGAAATAGGTTCGAAGATACTTTCCCCATGGATACCAAATCTGTATACTCTCAAGTTCTTTATGTAAAATAGCCTAGTGTTTGTACATAAGTTAAGCATGTCTCTTTTATACTTTAAGTAATCTCTAAATTAATTATAACACATGATATGATATAATATATATAAATAGTATTGTTTATTGTATTATTTAGAGAATAATGAGATTAAAGTCTATACATATTCATACAGAGGCAACATTTAGTATATAAATATATTTGGTTTTTCAACGGAGGATCTTGCTCTAGCCCAGGCTGACCTGGAATTCAATATGTAATCTCAGGCTGGCCTCAACTCTCAATAATTCCCCTACCTAACTCAGCCTCCCAAATGCTGAGATTAAAGACAACCACCACCACACTTGGAAAACTTTTAGTATTATTGATCTATACTTATTTGAATTTAAACACAAATAATCCCTAGCATAGAAAATATAGTTGTATTATGTTGCAGTTAGCTTTCTAGTTGCTGCACAGAAAGAACCCAAACAAAAGCGGCTTGTGGAGGAATGGGTTTATTTGGCTTACGGACTTGAGGGGAGACTCCATTCTGGCAGGGAAGACGATGGCATGAGCAGACGGGTGGACATCACCTCTGCCACAGCACTGCTAACAGTGGCAGGAAGGTGTGCCAAATACTAGCAAGGGGAAGCTGTCTTATAACCCCATAAGCCCGCCCCTGACAACACAGCTCCATCGAGGTTGTAAAACCCAAACTGCCATCAGCTGAGGATCGATCTATCAGAACACATTCAATTGTTTGTGGGGGACACCTGTATCAAACCATGACATATTATATGTTATGTGAAATTTCATTTTTTTCTTCTGTTGGCACTACATAAGAAACAAAGCTTCTGGGCTGGAGAAATTGCTCAGTGGTTAAGGCACTTGTCTCCAGTGCCTAAGGCCCCAGGTTCAATTCCCCAGTACCCACATAAGCCAGACCCACAAGGTGGTGGCCCTGGTGCTCTCTCTCTCTCTCTCTTTCTCTCTCTCTGTATCTGCTTGAAAATAAAATAAAAACAACTTAAAAAAGAAACAAAGCTTCCATATAAATTTATATTAATATTTTAGTTTATGATCTGTCATAAGAAATACATCTTGAATCACAATTTGGCATACATACATACCTCAGATATGCATACTCATGCACACAAAATAGAGAACTGAAAGAAAAATAGACACCTTAATGTAGCCAAGATTCATAAAATGCTGGATTAGTTATGGCACAGGGAAACCCATAATAACCAAGAGCTAATGATAGAACAAGAAGAGCCTGATAAATAACAAAGGGACTAAATGAACTAGATTTCTTTTCTTTCTTGCCAATAGTCTGGCCTGGGCATTCCAGGGTGACCACCATTCACAACATGTGCCTTCCACACCGAGGTCCAGCTGCTGCTGTTTGCATCCAGTGGGAAGGGGATAGGGTACATGTGCCTATTCCTTTTTGAATAACAATCTATGTAGCATTTCTCATTTCCACAGACCAGAATTTAAAGAGAGTTATATCTAGTTGCAAAAGAGACTGAAAAAATATAAGCTCTCTGTTCTGTCAGCAATGTGATCAGCTCAAATTCCAGGTTTCTGTTACAGAAGGGAGCAGGCATTCAGATATTTGTGAGCAAACAGTAGTTTCTGTAATTTGTGTTTGATACACAGTGTTGTCTCTTTTCTCTTTTATTGTCTGTTTCGCCAAAAAAGACGAGGTACCCAGATTGACTAATATCTTTCCTTATATCATTAATATTTCAGTTTTCTAAAAGAGAAAGAATTTTCTATCACTTTGTAATAGATACACATTAAGCAAAACATTTCACCATCTCCTGAGTCAACGAATTCAAATAGCTAATAAGATTAAGGTCACGTTTTTAAAGGTCCCCACCATTGTCCTATAAATATTAATGCACTTTGTATTTTCTTTCTTAATCTAAATTCCTAAGGGTAAGAAGTGAAACAAGAAGCAACTTTGATCTTTACTCAGAAGACATTTAGCATGTAGAATTTCATGTTACATTTGATTAATATTTCCTTGTGCTGTAAGTACATGTGCCTGATATGTACAAGACTCAAATGTACCTGTTTGCATAAGGAAGGGTTACTCTTGCCATGTCGGGGCAGGGAATGTTTGCAGATGTTCAAAACCAACTGCAGAACACTGAAAGAAGACTAGCACAACTCTCTTATTTTTAGCAAAAGAATAAGCAAGTTGGTTTTTTTTAATATGTGCTTCTCTTATCATTTTTCCATCCTTGCCCTGAAACTTTCATAGGCTGCAATTGGATCTGTGGCTCTGGATACAGCAAGATCACATGGAGATAACCAGTTAGAAGACTATGGAATGGATGTGTTGACAGTGGCATTTTTGGCCATCCTCATCACAGCACCAGTTGGAAGTCTGCTGATTGGTTTGCTGGGGCCTAGGCTTCTCCAGAAATCTGAACATCACAATGAGGATGAAGCTGAAGGAGAAACTTCTGTACAAGTTTAGAGGAAAAGGAGAAAAATGCTGGGCACAATGATACAAAACTGTTACCAGAGGCTAGCTTCATCAAGATGGATAAAGGTTTCAGTTCAAATAGAATGGAGCCAGAACGTGACAGAAAGCTAACATGGGAAAGACTATCCCCAAGTTCCCTTTTCACCTGGCCTCTTCCACTTCAATTTATTTTACTGTCTTTGTGTGAAATATTGTAACTGATTAGTCCCATCAGAATTTTAATGTAGATGAACTGTCTTCATTGCTTCGTTGGTCATTGTACTTCCATCATGTAGCTGTCAAAAGATGTAATTTTTTTCTAAACTAAAAAGCTAGGTATAGTACCTCACACCTTTAATTCTTATACTCTGGAAGCTGATAAAGGAAGATTGCCATGAATTCAAGGCCAACCTAAGCCACATAGTGAGCTCCAGGCCAGAAGGGATACATGTTTCAGAAAATACAAAACAAAACAAAAATCCAAATAATAAACAATTTTAAAAACCTTTTTTTATCCTCTAACTACCCAAAGTCATCCTGCTCTACTACTGGTGAGAAAGTGCCATGATATAGACCTTTCTTGTTTGTTTCATGTGACCCATATCTTCAGGCTCTTAGTTCTCCATGAGAGCATTAATTTCAAGTATTTGCCAGCCTTGTAAGTGTCTATGATAATCTGCTTCAATGAGGAAACAAAGAATAAGGTATTTAACAGAAATAGAATTAGAATTTCTCTCAAATTTGGTTGTTTGATTATGTTGATGGGTGCTCTGTTCATAGGGCTGCTCCAAGACCCAGGTTTTTCTGTCATGAACCTCTGCATGCCTTAGCTTAGGACATGTATTAAAAATGGGTCTCATCAGGAAGTATGAAAAAAAAAAGCATGTATAAGGCCATTTATTTGATGAAACAGGGTCTTGCAATATAGTACAACGTGGTCTGGAAGTCATGATCCTCCTACCTCTCAGCCTTGCGAATGTACCACCACTTCCAGACACATTTGTTTTAGAGAGGTGATGTGGAAAATGAGCACATCTCTCACCTCTTCCTTCTACTGGTGGAGAGGTATAGAAGAGTGTGCGGCTCAGCACTAATATTTCTAGGAAGAACAAAAGATCAGATTTGGAAGCTTTGATAGCATTCCTTTGGGTGTTACTGTCACTTAACAACATGTGCTTGACAGGGATGGTGGCTCATACCTGTAATCTCAGCACTCAGGAGACTGAGGCAGACAGATAATAAGTTCAAGGCTAGAGTATGACCCTGTCTCAAAAAATTTAAAAAAAACCCATACCACCAACAATAAAACTTTGAGATACTTGTACATAAACAAGAATAAAAGAATGACTTCAGGTTTTTTTTTCTTCATTTGTGTAAGAAGTGCATGTGAATGCCACAGTTAGATGGTGAGTATCTTTCTTGTTTGCTCTCCACCTTACTTATTGAAAAAGAGGTTTTTTTTTCCTGATGTGGTGGCCTGTGTAGTCCCAGCTACTTGAGAGGCAGGGGGATTGCTTATGTCCAGGAGTTCTGGGCTGCAGTGAAGTATTCCAATCATGTGTTCCCACTAAGTTTGGCATCAATATGGTGGCCTCCCAGAATCAGGGACCACCAGGTTGCCCAAAGAAGGGGTGATCCAGCCCAGGTCAGAAAAATATTTTTTCATTAAGACCCAGAGCTCATTGATTCAGCTAGTCTAGCTAAACAGATTACCCTGGGAATTCTGTCTGTACCTCCCAATTGAGATTACAAGCAGGCCACCATGCTGGCCTAATACTTAGGTGGGTGCTGAGGGATCCAAACTCAGGTCCTCATGCTTATATGGCAAACACTTTATTGAATGAGGTATTCTCAGCCCCAAAAGAATGTCTTCTGTAGCAGGAATTTCAGCTGTTGTGATGTGCCAGCATAGAAAAAGTATAGGGGAGAAAAGAGATACCATCCAGGTGTGGTGGTACATACCTTTAATCCCAGCACTTGGGAGGGTTGCTATGAGTTTGAGGCTGGCCTGGGACAACAGAAAGAGTGACAGGTCATCCTGGGATAGTGTGAGGCCCTACCTCACAACAAAAGGCAGGGGCTACCTACATGGGTCACATTTTGTTCCATAAATTCCTCTTTACCCTAAGTCAAATCTTGCCTAATTGCTGAAGTAACCACAGCTTTTATCATCTTGTACTTATATCTAAAAATGTTTCTTTCTGTGTGTATGGGACATGAGCATATGCATATTTGCATGGGCACATGTGTGTGTGTCTACAGATGGGGGCCAGAGGAAAACCTCTGATATCTTCAAAAAAGCGGTCCACTTCTTTTTGAGAAAAAGTTACATTGACCTGTGGTAGACAGCTTCACATTGCTGGATTGAACATCCAAACCAGTCATAGTTTAGAGGAGGACGGGATTTATTTCAAGCTTACAGATCCAGAGAGAAGCTCCAACAGTGGAAAACTGCAGCAAGCAAAAACTTAAAAGCAAGTACAAACAGGTAGCAAACGAGGGATCCTGCAGGAAGCCCCAGGGACCCTCCCCTCTCCACCCTCCACGCCCCCCCCCAAACACCATCCTCCAGGTCTCAGACTGCCCTGCATACCTGCACACCTTTGAACTATAAGTCCCTAAACATACCTTGGGGCTGGACCCCAGTATCTGCCCCCACTGACATCTCTTCCAGCCAGGTGGCTGGAGAGCCAAGTCACAACCTTTAATAAAACACCTGAGTCTGTGGGGGACATAAATTCAAGGTACCACACTTAGAACTCACCAATTGGGCTAGACTGGGTGGCCAGCAAGCCCCATAGTTCCACTTGTCTCTTTGCCTCCCCAGCGCTGGAGCTGAAGATGCATACCACCACACCTGACATTTTATACAGGTTCTGGGAATTGAAACCAGATACTCATTGAAAGAGCTCTCTTCTAGTTTCCCAAGCTAAACTTTTTAAGCTATAATCCAAGGTACAATCTAATTTTGAAGTAGTTATTAAATATGTATTTAATAGTAGAATAAATTATGACTATTCCAGTCCCATGAAGCTAATCTGCTAAAAACCCTACCTACTCTTATGAGATTACCGTAACACCTTGTTGCAGTCAGCTTTCTAGTTGCTGCGCAGAGAGAACCCAAGCAAAAGCGGCTTGTGGAGGAATGGGTTTATTTGGCTTACGGACTCGAGGGGAGGCTCCATTCTGGCAGGGAAAACGATGGCATGAGCAGAGGGCTGGACATCACCTCTGCCACAGCACTGCAAACAGCGGCAGGAAGGTGTGCCAAACACTGGCAAGGGGAAGCTGGCTTATAACCCCATAAGCCCACCCCCAACAACACAGCTTCATCGAGGTTGTAAAACCCAAACTGCCATCAGCTGAGGATCGATCTAT